>NKCJ01000138.1:0-83129 GCA_003947015.1 Fusarium sp. AF-6
CAAATTGTTAATATCGAGAGGATACGAGAAACGCACACATGTACACGTAAGCCTTAGTGGGCAGAGTGATGTGTGTAGAAGTGACAGCTTGAGTCGTCAGGGCCCATCTTTTGGCTGCATGTGGTGACCCGAAGGATCCGTGACAGCCGTGGCCGAGAGCGGCGGCGCAAAACGGGCAGATGACCCGCGCAAAGCCCGTCTAACGGTCCAACGGGCGGTTAGGATTGGGGGGAAACGGTTTTTGAGTCTGTTTCCTCGGTCAAATGAATCCCAAGGTTACGGGTCAGCAACTGCGGATACATGTACCTCTGCTGCCCTGTGCTGTGCAGTGCAGTGCAGTGTGCGGCACGATAAACAAAATCCCACTTTTTTGCGGTACATATTACCATGCGTGAAAATGCGTGATGTTGCATTCGGGCGGCCAATATACTAGAAGTGACTTGTTCGGGGGGAGGGGGAGACCAGACTATCGAAGCACGGTACAGCCCCATCACCCCTACAGGGTATGATCTTCCCTGCGCCTAGGGGAATTTCCAGTATGATTTCCCGGACGTGGGATCTTCTTTTCTTTCGAGAAGCTCTGTTGGAGGGGGGCCACTGGGGGGCAAAGCAGAGGGGGGAACAAGAAAATGTGAGCAAGGATTTCCGTAATGGAGGGGGGGCGCGGCGGCGCAAGAGAGAGTTGGTGTCCCACCTTTTTTGTTCAAACTGGTCTTCTCTCCGCTTTGTTTCCATTCAGGCGAAGCGAGGCAGGCGAAGCGGGCGGCGGATGTGTCGGTGAGAGAGGCACCTAGAGGTGAGGTTCTAACCCGTCGTTTGGGAATGGATGTCTTTCTGTAGTGGTGTTGACCGTTGCCGAGACATGTAGAGTCTGTTTTTAAAACAAAGTCCGGCATGTGATGGATGAGTGGTCATCGTGTAAGACGGCTCTTCCTGACTAATAGAACCGACCGCCGCCGTCCCGTTGTTAGCGATCTACCCTTACACACACGCCTTTTTCAAAGTGAGGCCCGGTGTCAGGCTGAGAATGGAGGATTCCTATCTACGCTGTACCTACCTATAACAGAGCAATGGACCCCCTCTTTCCTCTCTCTTGCTTCCCGGGATCATGAGGAGGGGGGATCAAAGCCGAGAGGGCGAGAGAAGAAGCCCAGCGCAGCACAGGCAGTGAAACGGAATCGTCCCACTCGGGCCCAAGTGGGTTCTACCCTTCCTCCTCTTTGTTTCCCAAGAAGTGACGGGAGCGTGTGCGGTGCGGCGCGGTGCCTTCCATCACCGAGCGACCCCATCACGACAGCCCCCGGGTCGCACTTGCTCTTTACACACGCTCTCACTCACTCACCTACCTTACATCACCTACCTGCCTTACCTACCTATCGTGCCTGCCTTTCCATCCTCTATCCCATACACATCCTTCCTCTCTCGAAATAAACCCTTGCTCCCTGCAAGTACAACAAAGTTGGCTCCAGCTTCTTTCTTCCTCCCTCGTCCCGTCATCTTATCCTCTCTTGTTCACCCATTTTATTCATCGACGCCTCGACTCTTTTTTCTCTTACCTTCCATGCCAAACAAATCTCGTTTAATCAGTTCGCCTTTGTTCCTGTTGACCACTTCGGTGTCCCCGTTTGCCTGTATTTAAAGCTTCCGCTGGGAACTTCCCAAGTTCCCGAGTGTCCTTGTCTACTACATATCTCTCTCTCATCTTTCACATCCACCACTGATCTTCGTTCTTGATCGTGTCTTTTTCCCCCCTCTTCGGAGCAGCAAAACTATCAACCAAAAAAAAAAGAAGAAGAAAAAACCATGTGTTACGCAAACCTCGGAACCCTCATCTGCCAGGCCTGTGGCCGCCGCGTCGGAGAACAGCCCGTGGGAACTACGCCCTGCCTCGCCGGCTGCGGCAAGTACGTCTCGAGGGTCACGGGCGCTGTTGTCAGGGGCGAGTGCGGCGTCTGTAGCGAGGCAAAGGAACAGAGGAGCCAGTTGACCATGAGGCTGAACAGGGCGTTTGGCAAGTAGGGTGCGGCTTGGGGGAGGTGGTGCAGATGGTAAGTGGACTAGTGGTACTTGACTTTGGAGGTCCGAGCTGACATTGATCACGAAAAGGTCTTTTGGAGTCGACAAGAGAGATAACATCCTCTGGAACTCCTTCTGAGGTCATCATCATGGTCAATTCTACGAGTTGACATGCAAAAGGGGGTGAGAGATACCCCTCTTCACCAATCCTCTCGACATACAGTACAACAAACCCACCTACATTTTATGCTTTACGACACTCACGGCTTCACGACTCACGGCGGCGTTCGGGGCATCGCATCTTCCATCACCCCTCAGCCTTTCTTTCAACAGGGATACGATACCAACGGGCGAAAGGGGAAAGTCTGATGGAAACACGGAGGGCGGCATTTTGTGCATTTCATTCCGGCAGCAAGCATGCATTTTTTACATTTCCAACCATGTTCACCTGGTTCTTCTACTTCCTTTCTCGGACCCTATTTTCCATACATACCCTTGTCTGTTGTTACATCAATCGAGAGACTCGACAATCCAAGCTTTTTTGGTTGCAGCTCCCCCGTGTACGACGGTGTGGAGTTGCCGCCCATCGTGAGACAATGTGCAAACTGACGGTGGATGTCAGACTAACGTGACGTCGATATCCCAGACAAGTTTGACCTGGCCTGGCCTGGCCTGGCCTGACCCATGCCACGAAGCACATAGTGAACAAGGGGCTTGGTTGGACGAAGCATCAACGAGAAAGTAAGATACAAGACTAGCGCTCGTGGTTGAACTTAACATGATCATTATTTACTGGGTCTAGCAGGTCTATGTCTATTCACACAAAATCTCGGTAGTCGTAAATTACATCCCACTCATGCCCCCAAATTCCGGAACGACATACCCGGGTTAAGGGGGCGGTTTTTATATACTTTTCGTCCTTGCTTCAAGCACGGAGCACCAGGAAAGCAAGCTTCCTCATTCATCATAGCCCCACGAGTGTCCTAACAAACGTCGCGGCCGGCGGTATGGAGGTGAAGAGCACGGTTATGGTGCCAAAGAGGCTCATGGACAGACTCGACAGGGCCGCGGCTCGAGGATCGGTCCGTAGCAGCACCGCTGTGCCAATGGCGCTCGAGTTGATGCCCTGGGTCACGCCGCGCGTCACGTAATCGTCCTCTGGGACACGCAGCCAACGCAGGATGCGGGCACCGAGCACAACACCAAGGATACCACTGATGATGGCCAGGGCGGCTACCGTGTTTGTGTCGCCGCCCAGGTTGACGGTTGCGGGGACGGCCAAAGCGAGAGTCAAGCTGCGCGACGCAAATGCTAGGCTGCGGGCTGCCGAGATGCCGCAGGCGTAGCACAACGGCGGGTAAGCGAGTAGGGAGCCAACACTGATGGCGACGTTTGGGATGACGATGGAGACGAAATGGGTTCGTAGCTCACGGCGGTACTGAAACATGGGGAGGGCGAGTGCCACGATACTGGCGTCGAGGAGCGTGCCAAAGAAGTCACCCGCGCCGGGGAGGACATGCCGCTCCTGTGTCGTGTTCCGCCAGAGCTCAATGTACTTTGCCCCTGTGCGGTATGCGCGGAGGGCCGTCGACAAGCTGTCGCCACGTATCTCGGCGAGTGCCCATATCACGAGCACGGTAGCAAGGGACGACACGAGAACAGGGTGGAGGTACTGCTTCCAATTCGCCGGGAGGGCCATGGCTGCAAACCAGGCGAGGATGTTGACCGCCATATGAAGGGGCATGGCATAGCCTGTCGAGTAGTACAACGGGATACCGATGAAGAGGAACAGCCCTATGAAGGTAGACAGGTCCAGGTTCCCCGAAATCTGCGCCGCCCATATCTCGGCCTTGGGTGGTAGCAGGGGGATCTGGGCCGGGTAACTCGTCGGATTGAGCGCCTCGACAGCGTTCTCTGGGGCATGACCGTTGGCATAGTGGTGATCCTGGAGGCGCAGCTGAGGCGGGCTCTGCGGTCGGGATGGCGGTGTTGATGACGGCGCCGAGTCCGACCCTGATACGGGAACTAGTGGGATCTGAGACGGAGCTTGGGAGAAACTCGTCCGGCGAGAGATACCCGGGGTGGTATTCTCGCTTATGGGAATGTCCGGCGTCCGGCGGCCGAGTTCTTCGGCGCGCTGGGATTCGGAGCGCTTTGAGATGCCCAGAGCGAACTGGACACTCCGGGTGATCCAGGCCGCAAGGGCCATCATGATAAAGAAGCCAATCACTCCACCCGGTCAGCCATGTGATCACTTTTTCGGGGAAGCAACTTACTAAAGATGGCAATGATCTTGAAGACTTCGATAACACCGACTGCCGGACTCAGGGGGAGGAGAACGAATGAGGGTGTGAAGAAGACGCCCATCCATCGAAGCGACCAACCAGCCTATCAACGCATTAGAGTCGGCTTGGCTAATGTCATCGAGCATCACTTCGACTTACAGAAACATCGATAAAACCGACCACCTTCCTTGTCCGATGGCTACCCAGCAACGACTCACATGCGATGAGGGCAAAGAAGAGCAGCATCATACACGTGACAGAAGCTGGAAACGAAACATTGAATCGATGGAATATAGAATCGACACCGAAGCATACGGCGAGTGTTATCGTGAGGCCCAGGGGCACGTAGAACCATTCGCGAATGAGTCTACTCTTGTTGTTTTGGGCAGCCTACGTCATCATTAGACAACAGTCTGGTGGATATGGACGAGAGAGCGTCACTCGTAAAGAGTCTCACCAATTTAATGGCTCGTGCCAATGTCTGTATGTCTTTGGTCTGCGTCATTGTGTATCATGGATGAGGCGAAGGGTTGGGAAACAAGTCAAGCAGTGGACTCTGGGTCCGTATTAAAGAAGAGAAGCCGAGTCAACGGAGTTGAGGCTCCGGAAGGTGATTCAGAGTATCGAGACGGAGGAAGGCCGAGAACGTTGGTGTAAGCGGCGCTCCGCCTGTCCGTTGATCCGCACTAGAGATGATTAGCCTGGAGAGACTTGAAGTCGGCTGGGACAACGAGAGCATACCTACACCCAACAGGTGAGAGGCCTCAAACGCTGGCCTAAATATATCCCTGTGAAAACTCTTTCAGCTCCAAAGCATGAGATTGCAAAAGAAAATCACAGGGAGGCAAACCAGATCCCCTGTTTTGGTCGGATTTTGGCTCCGGAACGGAGTGGATACGGACACCTCCGGGATCGGCGGCACACCGAATTCATGTTGAATTTCCACTTTAACCGCCTGTTTAGGAGTGTAACTCAGGATCAGAGATAAGAAATGAGGTTCAATTCCCTGTTGAAGGAGGCACGAGTGGTGAAAAATACAGGGTTTTGGGCCAAAGACAAGGGGCTCGAGCCTGCCCTCAGGGTGTGCAATCCACTGGAAAAAGCACTGATACAAGTCCATGACTTGAAGTCGTGCCCTGCCAAGGCGGTTCTTGGGGGTTCTTAGTGGCACAGATGAACCCGAACATCATGAGGCTCTCCGGCATCCATGGTTCCGAGATTTCATAGATCCAGGGTCATGGATTAAAACGAATGCGGCTCCTCTGAGGCCCCCTTGTCTGCCGGGGGGCGACGACCTCCCAATCACTCGACTGGGTCAGGAACATGGTCAGATCGCCTGGTACGAATACCGCGACTCGACGATAAACTCGGTTTGCCAAGCCGCGTGTCGCTGCTCCGCTGCCGTCTAAGCCTGTCGCTTGACCCCTTGGGCGCCGTCGTTGGGCACGGCAGACGAAGGCTGATCAATAGATGTTGAGATCTGAGGTTCTCGAAGGGTTGTGGTTGGTAGGATGTGGCGTTGTCGTATGTCATCATGCAGGGTAGGGCGACTTCTCGGAGAGTCGGAGATCTAGTTCATCTTGGGAGCGACGTTGGTAGCCATAGTCTCGAATTCTTTAACTGCTAGCACTTGGAAGATTGTCTCTGGCTTGAATGATGTGTTTGTTGGGAGTTGTTGGGAACAGTGAGATGTATGATCTGAACTTGGCAGGGGTTCCAAGCGAAATGGAAGAAGCAATTTGTGAATGGTCCGCAACCATCCATGTCAGCAATGAATGTGCAAGTTACGCGGCTTGCTCCTTCCATCGAATGTAGTCCGCTTCTACACTGTGAAGAAGGAGCAAGTTGATCTCGGTGTCATCCGCTTCATGAGGATGCCGCAAAGAGTCTTGACCATGTCTCGCGCTTCGCAAATCCCCTCCACAGGCCGTTGCTGGTCTTAATAAGATATCGTTAGCCCTCCTTTCATCACCAGTCTTTCGCCCTCAATGAACCAGCATCCAATCCTTACCATGTCTTCAGATACAAGCTCCCCTCATTCTGTCGAGATACACGTAACGCCTCCTCGCAAATCTTCGACTCCTGTTAGTGCTGATACGCGGTCTGATATCCTTCGCGAGTCGGTTGAGATACGAGGGAAGAGAGATGGCGACGCTTCAAGTCTTCTGCAGCAGAACTTGGTGTACGGATCGGAAATGGATGCCCTGCTGCGCGCGCCAGCATTTAAGCACCAAGGAATGAGCTCTTGTCCAGAACTCAGTCGTAGGGCTTTAAACTCCCCAGTAAGGATTTCTTTGGTTTTACAGAGAAAACATGTCTTGTATTGATTACTTTGCAGAAATTAACCCCTCCTTCGTCCAACAGTCCCCGCCGCCGTCGCAGCCCGGTCTTTCACTCTCATCCAGTAACACCAAGGACCTTCCGCAGCCGGTTGGGACGCCGGTTTAGACGGGTGCGTCCGTGGAGGTCACCGGTGGGATCGAGCCGGTCCATTTCCCCAAATGCACCGCCGGAGCCGATAGATGAATTCAAGCTCCAGACCGGCAAGGAACGGAGACGAAGGGCGCGCGACTCGGGGGAGGAACGGGACTCAAGGTCCTCGGACGAGCCGGTGCCGATGATTTCGGCTCCGACAGAACTGGAGGGGACTCGCCAGTTGGCCGTGGCGGGGGTTATCTTGGCGACATCGGACCTGGATCGTTTAAGCGTCATGGCAAGACGGAGTGAAGAGAAAAGAGAATCTCGAGCAGAGCAAACACAAAGTGTCTAGGCAAAGGGATGTTCAATATGGTTTCCTATCCGAGGCAGCTGGTCTGCGACTTGGGTTGGTGATTGGATGTGCAGCAGTTGTTAACGTTAGCATTGATAGGTTGGTAGATCCCATCGGCATACCTTTGAATACACCGAACATAGTTATCGGGGAACAAGTTGACGCCGCCGATGTTTAAGGAACGAAGCCATGCGAATCTGGGCAAAACGTTTCAATTTACAGTCACGCGGGCTACATCGTTCGGAATTCATGGCCGGAATTACCATGGATTGGCGTGCCTCGGTTCCGGGGTAAAGCTGGGGGGATTGGAGATTTACGGCTCCGGGTTACGTCGGATGACTTCATTGGGGGGACTTTGTTTGCCGACGCCCTTTCCTCTGTCACAACCTCGCAGCTGTTTTTAACTTGTTGATCTCCCTCGACCTTTTGCGACCTGCTTCAGCATCATCCCTGTCCTCAATTGAAGCTTCACACAATGTTCCGCCCTATCCTCAGACAATGCGCACGAAGTGCAAGTGCCGCTCCTCTGCGGCCCCTCGCTGTCCAGGCCCGGAGCTTCGCCTCTGCGACAGGGCCAACCTTCAATTGGGAGGATCCCTTGAACTCCAACAACCTCTTAACTGAGGAGGAGCGAGCCATTGGCGAGACTGCGGAGCGATACTGCCAAGAGCATTTACTCCCCCGAGTACTACGCAAGTTACTTCCCATCCCAGCTTCTCCAATTGCTGTCTAACTGATGTCAACAGAGGCCTACCGCGACGAGAACTATGATGCCAAGATGCTCGAGGAGATGGGCGAGCTCGGCCTCTTGGGCGCTACGATCGATGGTTACGGTTGCGCAGGTGTCTCATCCGTCGCTAGCGGTTTGATCACACGAGCTGTTGAGCGAGTCGATAGCGGTTACCGATCCGGCATGTCGGTCCAGTCCTCACTGGTCATGGGCGGCATCTACGAGCACGGCACTGCTGAGCAGAAGGAGAGGTTCCTCCCCGAGATGGCCAAGGGAAAGCTTCTCGGCGCCTTTGGCCTCACAGAGCCCAACCACGGTAGCGACCCCGGCAGCATGGAGACAGTAGCGAGACCGCATCCCACAAAGAAGGGTTACTACCTGCTGAGTGGCGCCAAGACATGGATCACCAACAGTCCTATTGCTGATGTTCTGATGGTTTGGGCCAAGCTGCAAGAGACGGGCAAGATTCGGGGTTTCCTGGTTGAGCGCAAGGACTGCCCGGCTGGTACACTCGAGACGCCCGCCATCAAGGACAAGAACGGTCTCCGAGCTTCCATCACGGGTATGATCCAGCTCGACGACTGCCCTGTGCCAGAGGAGAACATGTTCCCCATCGTCGAAGGCCTCAAGGGACCCTTCAGCTGCCTCAACAATGCCAGATACGGTATTGCACTGGGCGTTATGGGTGCTCTGGAGGACTGCATCGCCCGAGCCCGAACCTACTCTCTTGAGCGCAAGCAGTTCAAGGGTAACCCTCTCGCCAGGTACCAACTTATCCAGAAGAAGCTCGCAGATGCTTCAACCGACGCGGCATACGGCACACTGGCGGCCATCCAGGTCGGCCGACTAAAGGACGAGGGCAAGGCGACACCTGAGATGATCAGCATGGTCAAGCGGCAAAACTGCGACGCCGCGCTCAGGAACGCTCGCATCCTTCAGGAGATTTTCGGAGGCAACGCGGTGAGCGATGAGTACATGATCGGTCGACATGTGGCGAATCTCTTTGTGACGCAGACATATGAGGGCCAGAGTGACATTCACAGTAAGTTTCTTTTTCGTTCCTGCGTTTTATGACGTGTAGTAACTGACCTTGGTCTAGGCCTCATTCTGGGACGAGCCATCACCGGTGTCCAGGCGTTTGTGTAAAGAGCAAAGGGTTGGTTGTTTGATTGGTAAGGAGGCGATTGATAAAAAGAGTCATGGCGATTGCGTGCATACCCGGGTTATAGATGATTTGAAATCAAACATCACGGCACATAAACGGCCCCCTCAAGTGAATGCAGAAGAAATCCATAGCAAAGTAAAGTAAATCGAATAAACAGAATCACATAGATTTGTCGATGCTAGGTAACCTGTTATTAACTGAATAGCCCCCTATCGTGGCTGAGAATGCCCCAGTGACGTCGCTGAGACAAGGCCCTGAAGGTTGCCAATGCTGGCCAATGCCCATTCATCGATTGATATGAATGGCTCGGCGAAGCCGTCCAAGCAGGTGCTTGAATGGAGCCGGTATTCCCGGTCCATGATGCAAGACAGCCTTTGGTTTGGCGTTTCTACGTACAGTACCTCTCTACTGGCAAACAAACACATCAGCGTTCATGAATCGTGCTGCTGCAGGTCCATACAAAGGGCGGAATGATCTGGAAACCGACCAAAAAGGCCAAGGAGACGAGAGCAGAATCTAGACCGAAAATCCGCCCTGGCCACCGCCATCCATTCCCATGTTTGTGCTACTCACCGCCGCCGCCCACACACTGGCCACCAGGCAAGGTTCCAGAGGCTGGCCTGGTCGTATTGTCAAGGAGAATAAGCATCTGATGGCGCGGGAGCCCATCGAAGTCAAGCGAAGGACATGGGCAGAAATGGATACTGTCTTGTCCCGTCCTGTCCATACCTTATTCAAGAAATTGACGCGCCCCCTTCCTTAGCAATGCCCAATGTAGATTCTCGTGGTGTCTGTTAGTGCGTGGATACCGCTGATTCGCTTGTGGCGGTGTCTGGTGCTGCTTGGGTTGTGGCCCAGCGAGCGATGGAGCTGTGGCCCAGTGCGTACAGTATCATACTGGGGGGCAGGCAGCCCCGAGTGGCCCCAGTGCAGGCGCAGTGCCCAGTGCCCAGTGTCCAGTCAGCCATGGGGCGTCCATGGAAGGGGCCCGGGCCTAAAAAAACCTGACTTTTCGGACTGTCAAACGGACCTGAATGGATGGATTTGCCAGCGCAGCAGCAACAGTGAGGGCGGGCACGCATCCATTGGACTCCCCTCAGCCACTCACAAACACTGAAGGCACTAAGGTACCTCTTGTAGGTGCCTTAGGTCAGTCAGGTTCCGCTTTCCCTCACCTCTTTGTTGACCTGACTGACCCTCCTTCCCGCTTCTCTTTCTTCTAGGCCCGACCGACCTGAACCTCTTTTACTCCATCCGAACGAACCATCTCCTCCAAATCCCGCCTCTTCTCCCTTTTCAGTCTTGACTGAATTTCTTCCTCTCGACTGCCTGCATAACACAACCATCAACACCAACACTACCGACACTTTTCTAAACATCGCCGTGGTATCATACACCTCGGACCGAACCCTGACGTGCGTTCTTTCGAAGCCCTTTTTTCCCCCCTCCTCGACCGCTGGTCGTCGTCGTCGTCTTCGTCTTCGTGCAACCCCTCGACTAACTTCTCCAACGCAGAGCGATCGCGAACTCCTCGCACCACACACCTCTTAGATACCCCCTCCTCAAATCACAAAATGGCTCTCAAGCGCATCAACAAGGAGCTCACTGATCTCGGCCGGTAAGTCGCACCACGAACGATGCATCTTCACCCCAAGCCCGAGGGGTCAAGTTGGACGCCCAAGACGTCAGGTGGGGCGCTGGTAAGCGGGGTCCTTCGACAACCAGCGATACCAGCGCCTGTGACGACTCCAAAAGTTTTCTTGAGGCCATCGTCTCTTTTTGCTGGAATAACGATGCTGACTTTTCTTTTGTAGAGACCCTCCCTCTTCCTGCTCCGCCGGCCCCGTTGGTGAGGATCTGGTAGGCATCACCCTCCCCCGCTCTGACGGACGCACGTGGCTGGCACACATGTCATGACTGTGTTGAAACGCATGCTTCTATGTAGAGAGCGATCATGGCTATTGAGCACGCGACTAACTGATGTGAATAGTTCCACTGGCAAGCTACGATTATGGGTCCTGTGAGTATCCCCCCCAGATTCTGGAGACAGATAAGATGTTGGCAATATGCGCCGGCATCGTGGCGAAGCGCTCAGCCGCTTCCACGCCCAGAGCCGCGCCTCGCTGCATCTCTTTCTCAGATTCACTAGAACCTGGCTGACCATGATGAACAGAGCGAGTCCCCATACTCCGGCGGTGTCTTCTTCCTCGCCATCCACTTCCCTACCGACTACCCCTTCAAGCCTCCCAAGGTCAACTTCACCACCCGAATCTACCACCCCAACATCAACTCCAACGGCAGCATCTGTCTGGACATTCTGCGTGACCAGTGGAGCCCTGCGTTGACTATTAGCAAAGGTATGCATGATTGAGAACCTCTATGGCTAGTTGTCATGATCTAACTTTTGTAGTCCTTCTTTCCATCTGCTCGATGCTGACGGACCCCAACCCTGACGATCCTTTGGTGCCCGAGATTGCCCACGTCTACAAGACTGACCGACCCCGATACGAGGCCACAGCCCGGGAGTGGACTCGAAAGTATGCGATTTAACGCGAGCAAGGAGAGCCGGGGCGGTTAGACCTGGGGTGGATTGCCCTCCCTGTCATGAAGGCAATGTGCAACGATCGAATGAAAGCTTCGCATGCGGTTGCGACATGTCCTTGGTCCGTGGTATCCTGGCGGGCGCTGTGCCCTGAATCAGCGCCTAGGCCACGATTGGCGAGGCAGAGAGCGACGATGAGGAGTGAATTAGTGACGATTGAGGGGAGGAAAGACAAACCAGACAAACAGATCAGCTAGTAAGGGATATCATGCGGCTGGATTTTGGGTTTGCATTGACGACGTGTTTTTGACATCCAGAAATAGGCAGCGTGTACACTTTGTCTCTATATGAGGATTCCTCTGTGATGTGTTTGTGTGCAAATGTATCTTGACTCAACTATTTCTTGACTCTAAACATGTGCCTATCTGGCGAGCCTTGCGAGCTTACCAATGACAGTGAGACTCAACGACGAGCGTCCCCGTGATGGAAGTGTAGTGCCAACTTAACCAAAGTAAACATGACTAACCGGGAATGTTGATTTGAAGCGCCGGGCAATATCACTCTGGAAGATCTACGTCATGACATGAGATGTGGTCTATGGATGTATTGGATGACTGGCTACGAGTCTACGATAGGCGCTGACAGGGACGAGGTTGGTGACGGGAAGGACGGCGAGATGCGCGCTAATGCTGGAAACGTCCCAACTGGCTGTCTGTCTGGCAACGTTGTGAGATTGTGGGGATGGGGTCGATGTCGGATGATTCAGCAAAGGAAGACGTATGCCGTGCTTGGTATGATGGATTACAAACTGCAGTATTATTCGTAGGGTCGTATGTCAAGATATGTCAAGCGAGAGTCTGTGACTTGCGATTTGTCCAGCAAACAAGGAGTGGTTTCGAGTCGATGGGCGGTACTTGACACAAGCAAGTGCCGATAGATAGATGACAGGAGGAAAGGCAAAGGATTCTGAGATGATGCATGTGTCGGATGAGGTTGTTTGAAACGGAGAGAAGACAGAGGTGTGACGGGGTGGGAAATCCTGTTGTATAAGTGATCTCTAATATTTTGATGTTGTAAGCGGAAGATCGAGGTGTACGGATGACAGCACGTGGGCGGGAATGGAAACCAATTTGACCCAATTTGAAACCATTCAAAGGCCGTATATCCGTGATATGGACTCTTTTTTTTCTCTGGGCTGGGTGACATGAAGCTATATTCGCTGTTTAGCCATGCATTGCAACAGGACCAGGGGAGGGTTCTGGACCGTTTGCCCACGAGTCGTGAAGCGGGAACCCACCTTCGGTACGACGTGCCCGGACAGGCCAAGTCCTGTCGAACCTGTAACAACGGGGTTTCAGACCAACAAAGGCGCGAACCACGACCAATCGTTGGCCTTTGGTTTGGGGAGATTGTACCAGCGGCTCAGCATTCGTTGATCGGACGATTTTAATCGCTGGGGAAGTTGAAAGTGAGGAGATGTTGGATAGATTGAGGGGAAGAGTATTGGCTGTAGATGCTTCTTGATTCTTTGATATGGGCATCTTTCTTTTGCTGGTGGTTGAGGAGTGTTGCATTGGATTGGCCACATTGCTTGACACCGACAGACAACCCTCCTGAGATGGCGTGTTTGAGCCGCGTCTCGCCCGTCTCATGACGGAGGCTTGCTAGTTTCCCTTGAACTGTGTGCCCATCCAGTTCCTTCTTGCTTTTGCCTGCTTCTGCGCCTCCTGCTCTCGCTAGAAGACTAGGCGCATGCCAAGCGCGAACCCCGGACACTCGCCGTCTGTGCCTGGTATCATCTCCGTTGTCAACGACTCCGTTTTTTTTTCCACCACCCACCAGGAGAATAGAAGCGACAGTAAGAGAAGGGAATCAGCTCATGTTTCTCTTTCCGCACCCCCTGGGATGGAGTAGTAACGGTTTTAAACACTTGACGCCGATGACAAAGGGGAGCTATTGCCCTAGACTGGAAAACCCTGGTTGATCTTTTTCTTTCTCACACCTACCTACCTACTCTTCTTTCCCCCCTCCTTTTTTCGTTGTTGAGGCTCTCGTCGCTCCTTTCGGCCCTGCGGTGACAATTACATGACTGGTTTAATCTTCACGCTCTAGACAGCACATCTTTTTATTTATCTTTTATTTCTTGTGTATAGTCTTGCGCCGATCACTTTCGCTTTTCGAAATAATATCCTTCCTCGTTCAGCTGGCTCTGAATAATCGACGACAACCACTATCGCTCGCCAACTCTGGCAACAACGACAACACACATTGCGCTCACAACATTATCTGAATCGAGAGGAGGGTTAACGGGAATTTGCCTGGATTTTTGGAAAAAAGACAATTAGGGCCAGTCGCCCCTCGCATCTGCGAATTCTTTAACTCGACTTGTTCAAAATGAGCTACCAACTCGATACGTGGAGCGAGAAGCCCTCGGAGCGTGCACGATGGTCTCCCCTTACGCGGATGCTTCTCTCGGGAGAGATGACGCAGGAGAAGCAGCAGGAGCTGTCGACGAGGGAAAAATTTGATCGCTGGATGATCAACGAAGGTTACCGAAGATTGTAAGTGTCAAAGTTACAGAAGATTTCAAGAGACAACAAGTACTAACCAAAGTAAAAGCTTCGTCTTCGTCTTCATGCTCACACACGCCCTCATCTTCTCCTTCGCCTGCGTCCACTACTCGATGAAGGAAAGTCTCCAGTCGTCCCGCGACAACTTTGGCTTCACCTTTGTCATTGCCCGTTCGGCTGCCCTGGTGCTGCACGTCGACGTGGCCATCATCTTGTTCCCCGTTTGCCGCACCCTCATCTCGCTGCTCCGCCAGACGCCCCTCAACGGAATCATCCAGTTCGACAAGAACATTAGCTTCCACATCGTCACCGCCTGGTCCATCGTCTTTTGGTCCTGGGTTCATACTATCGCTCACTGGAACAACTTTGCGCAGGCCGCTATCAAGAACAACTTGGGTATCTATGGATGGTTGCTCGCCAACTTTGTCTCGGGACCTGGATGGACTGGATATGTTATGTTGATTGCCCTTATGGGTATGGTTCTCACGTCGGTGGAGAAGCCCCGAAGAGCAAACTATGAGCGTTTCTGGTATACTCACCACATGTTCATTGTTTTCTTTTTCTTTTGGTCCATCCACGGCGCTTTCTGCATGATTCAGCCCGATGTTGCGCCTTTCTGCACCAGCGTGGGTGCCTCGGCCGTCGGTGTCTTCTGGCAGTACTGGATGTACAGCGGCTTCATCTACTTGGCTGAGAGAATCGCTCGTGAGGTTCGTGGCCGTCACAGGACTTATATCACCAAGGTCATCCAGCACCCCAGCAACGTTTGCGAGATTCAGATGAAGAAGGAACACACAAAGACGCGGGCTGGCCAGTACATCTTCTTCTGCTGCCCTGCTGTGTCATTGTGGCAGTACCACCCCTTCACCCTGACCAGCGCCCCTGAGGAGGACTACATCTCAATCCACATGCGATGCGTTGGTGACTTTACCAAAGCTGTTTCTTCGACTCTGGGCTGCGAGTGGGGTAAAAAGAAGGGCGACGCGAGCCAGGTTGTTGGTGTTAACGGCAACAATGGAGAGGTTGACCCAGCTCTTCGCCGAATCCTCCCCCGTGTCTACGTTGATGGCCCCTTTGGTTCTGCCTCGGAAGATGTCTTCAAGTATGAGGTTTCGGTTCTCGTCGGTGCTGGTATCGGCGTGACACCCTTCGCCTCCATCCTCAAGTCCATCTGGTACAGGATGAACTACCCCCAGAAGAAGACACGCCTCTCCAAGGTCTACTTCTTCTGGATCTGCCGTGACTTTGAATCTTTCGAATGGTTCCGCTCCCTGCTGCTGGCCGTCGAGGCGCAGGACTTGGACCACCGGATTGAGATCCACACGTACCTGACGGCCAAGATCAAGGCCGATGACGCTACAAACATCATGATCAACGACGCCAACGCCGACAAGGACACTATCACGGGCCTACGCAGCCCGACCAACTTTGGCCGACCCAACTGGGACATGATCTTCCGGGGTATCAGGAAGCTGCACAGCCCTGCTGAGGCCGGAGTCTTTTTCTGCGGACCTAAGGGACTGGGTAGTGCTCTTCACGTGTATTGCAACAAGTACACTGAGCCTGGGTGAGTTTTTTTTTTTTTTTTTTTTTTAAATCCTATGTGATAGTGACATTTTTGGCTAACCAAGATTTACAGATTCTCTTTTGTCTGGGGCAAGGAGAACTTCTAAGCCCACACCCATATCTTACTGTGTAAGAGTGACGGATTGGAAGAGATTGTGTGTATCATCAGAAGCCATCTTGGTTGGGGTTAGGGGGGTTTTAGACAAACGAGACCACGGTCTTTGAAGAGCTTGGAGTTAACATTTTAATAAGGATACCGTACAAGCCAACATTTCTTCATCACAGGCAAAATTTCGCTGCTTTTTCAGATTTTTTCAATAAAGTTGCTATATACCAGCCATATAATTATTATGTACCTACGCAATGGGATGCCTCCCTCGGGTACCGGGGAAGACTAAGCGAGAGTAGTCGTCCGGAGCCAAGTTCATGCAATCTTGTCTATAGTCACCATGTGATAACCCGAACCTGAGGCGCAGGCGAAGTGGCTCGTCCGAGTCTCGATCTCGCGGATTTGAGTTATCTCGATTGGTCCCGGGGCGTTCTGAAACGTTTCATGGCCAATATGCTGCGGAATATCTACGGGGAGGCCAGTGATGACGACGTCTGGTGGAGATATAGTCTTGTCTTGTCAGAGACGGCGTGTCCCTGTTGATCACTCGGCTCCGTCGGACGCGGCATGTCCGTGGGATGGAAAGTTTGAGCCTACGGCGGTCAGCCGGGGAGAATGATAAACTCGGTGAACACCATGTCAAAGAAGAAGAAAGATACGGGGTCTAGTCTGGGGAAAGTCAATTGATCAGAGATGTGGCATGTTTTGGTGTAGAGATTACGGCGACCGGCATGTACAAGTCACGAGCCTATCCGAGTTGCGCCGAGTCCAACGATGGACGTGGCTTAGAAGGGTGGTGGGAAGACACTCACTCACTTTCTCCAACACATGCCCAGGCCCATCTAAGGTTGCGGTCAAGTCCTCGGATGCAACCATCCAACGAGGCTTGTTCAAAACTAGCGAAAAAAACAAGAAGGGTCCATGAGCGAACGAGAGCCTGGAGAAAGAGAGAAGACAAGACCAACCAACGCATGGGGCTTTTCTGGCCCTTCAAGTGATGCCATTTCGACCTGGTCCAACGGAAATCGAAACGGATCCCGGACCGTGCTCCTATTTGGGGCATCGGGCTAGACCTCATATGGACCAAGTCGCCCCTGGGTCGACCAGCGTGACCCGTCAAATACGAACAGGAAGGGAGATTGATGTCATTCGTTGGGTGTGGGGGGAGGCCTATGGGAGGATGCGTGCATGTCTTGTCTCTTCTGTCAAGAAAAGTGAAAAAAGTTGATGGGCTATGGAAGAGGGACCAAGATGTAACCACCCCGTTGGAAAAAGAGGACGGGTACGAAAAAAGCCTCGACGGTTTAATCTCAACACTCGGCGACGCCACAATGTCCAAAAGGTCTTGTTCGATTCATGGAATTGGCTTCCAACAGCCGAAATCACCGACGTAACTCATCTTGGCATTTCAAGTCACGTTTTTGTCTTTCCCTCTGAGGAAAAAAAAAAAAAAGACCCAGACGAAGATCAACATGCAATGGCACAAAGGGCATTGCGTCAGGTCCCAGAGACATGCAGCTCAAGTCCACTTTTTGGTTGTAATTTAGTGTCAACCAGTGAAAAACGACCTAAACTGAAAAGGGGTGGACCATGCACCAAAAAAGAAGGGGTCACGCCTGTAGCAGATGGATGTGTGCAGGTCCGGGCAAGCCAGAGCGCGTCGCGCTGTGACACATTGCAAGTGATGGGAGCAACGTGCAGTGCAGTTGCAGATGCATGTCTTTAACCGCGGCTGGTCCTGTTTTCGAATGGAAAAATAGTGATTCGAGTTTCAAGAGGTTAATGTTTCAATTGATTCATTGGGTTTTATTCGTAGCTGTATTCCACGTCTATTCTTTTTCTCCTTCTACGGTAGACGTTGAACACACAATTCTCTCTCCCTCTAACCAAAAATCGCCAGGGGTACTTTGCCACAAAGTATCCGGAACCTTTTTAGCGTCCGTTCCTCGTACCTTGCCCGCCCGCCGCAACTGCAGGTGCACTTTTTTTTTTAGGCTCGCCCACTCAAAGCCGCCCATCCCGACCGGGCATTCCTTTTCCACACGTCCCCCCGACTCACTCAACCCATCCTCTCCCCCCCTCTGGGTGACCACGCCTCTTTCTCAATCCTTCGTACCAAACCAACCACCACTGGCAGTCTCTTTTTTTACCAAGTTTCTGCTTGTATCTCTTACTGTTCCTTCCACTCGTTAACTGAACCTATTTTGCTTGCTTACTCTTCTTTTTCCTTGCGTTGTTTTTTTCCTCGTTTGTATCAACTGACTCGCCGTTGCTTGCTCAACTACCTCTCAACCTCTTGACGACGACGCGCGTGCCATTCTCCCTTTTTACCCACCTCACACAAACCGGAGCAGCCAACTACCTGCTTGATCTGTCGCCCACGCCACGTACCCCCTCTCAATAACATCTTCAATCCGAGACGGGCCCTGTTTTTTATCTCCTGTGTCTTTCATCGAAACTTGGCCCTCGTGGGTTATCTCCAACAACCCCCTTGACATCTATTGTCGTAAATTCAATCATCGCCTTCTCGACTGGCTTTGATTGAATCGTCCGTCACACTTGCTATCGCCAACTTCAGCAAGACCTTGCCGAGATGCAGATTCGACGATTCTTATTCTTGGGCCTGCTCCTCGGAGCTGAAGCCTCCAAGCTCGTTGTCCGCCAGAACACCAACTCGGCCAACAGCCCTGCGACCACCGAAGAGACCGAAGCTACCCAGGCTGAACCTACAACGGCCGCAGAGGCTTCTCCTACCGAAGATACTACCGAAGCTGCTGAGACTACCAACAATGAGCCTACCAGCGAGACTCAGCCTACCGATGACAGCACAACCGAGTCCGAAACCACGACTGACTCTGGAGATACTACCGTTACCCGAACTGTCACTATCACCGATGCCGATGTCAAGACAGTGAGCCAGCAGACGACTGTGATGCGAACCATCACTTCTACCGTCGTTGTTACTTCGACCGCGTTCGCGACCACCACTGTTACTAGCAGCGATGCCGATACCGCGACTGCTACCGTATATAGCACCACTACCGTGTGGGCCAACGAGAAGCGTGCCATCAACCTCGCTCCCCGAACTGTCGGCAACTACGACGAGCTCATCATCGATGTGCCTGCGCCCACCATTACCTCGGTCCCCGAATCCTTCAACAACGAGCACTATGGCCTCCGCGCTTTCCGACGAGGCCTCGAGAAGCGTGCCACCATCACCAAGCTCGTTACCGTTACTGTTGGTGAGGACAGCGATAAGACCGTTGTCAACACCGTCGCTCGAACCGTCATTTCCACCGTCAGCAAGGAGACCAAGATCACCAAGACCATCACCGAGACCGAGCAGGCCGATGCCAAGACCACAGTTACTTCCACCAGCGTCCTCACTATTACCTCTACGAGAGTTACCACGGGTGTTGTTCAAACTGTGACTGTTGCATCCTCGGGAGATTATGGCTCCGCCGGAACTGGTGTCCCTGAGTCGGACAACAACAGCAGCAGCAGCGGTGACGATGGTGGCCTGTCTACTGGTGCCAAGGCTGGTATCGGTGCTGGTGCTGGTGTTGCCGGTCTTGTCATCATTGGTGCCCTGATCTGGTTCTGCGTCAAGAAGCGCCGCAACGACAAGCACAAGGCCGAGTACGACGATGTCTTTGGCTCGTCCGAGGTTCCCGTTGGCGGTCCCGTTAGTGGTGGTACCGCTCCCAACATGTCCCAGGTTTCTCCCGTCACTGCTGCCTCGACTCTGGCCCCTAGCCGCAACCCTACCAAGGGTTCTACCCCCGAAGGCTACCGTGGTACCGCCCTTGGTGATGGCCGTGCTGGTTTCGCCAAGCCCCAACCCTACGGACGTGCCTACATGCCCGCGAGCCCCGAGACCAACTACTCGCGCACTACTGGTGGTGACAACATGGGAGGCGTGAGCCCCGAAACCAACTACTCTCGTGTCGCTGGAGCTGAGAACGGTTCTCCCCACTCTGCTGCCGCTGAGATGTACAGCCCTGCCAACACAGCTGAGCTCGCCAGCGACAGCGCCGCTGCTCGATGGCACCAGAACGATGCTGCCGAGATCGACGGTAACCAGGTGACAAGTGCTCACGGATCATCGCCTCCAGCGAACGTGTATGAGATGCCGGCGCAACCCTACAGGTAAATCGGGGTATAGCCATGTACCGAAGTATAGCGGCCATGGCACAAAAAGGAAGGAAAAAGGAGGAAAGCGAGATTCTTGATTTGACCTTTTCTACGAGAAGATCTGATTGGGAGAGGGAATAATAATGTCAGATACTTGTACATACGTTGTAACACCCATTTTTTCCTTGCGTCTATCATGCATGAACCTGTACACAGCGGATTGAAGAGGAGGGATTTCCGCACCTCATACCCTTTATATTCTTTTGTTGCCATTGATTTTTTGTCGGTAAGGACAGTGATATTTGATTTCTCTACAGGATTGTACGTATGGATGTTGTTGAAAGGTGTGATTGGAGTGAAATGATACATATGGTGAGGGGACAGTTAGGGATTCCTGTCACGTTAATTGAGTAAATAGCGATGATCAATGTAGCCCATTTTGCGCCATGTTTCTGCTTGTCTGAGTGGTTGGGCGTTGGTGATCGATCATGGATCATGGTTGATTTGGAATTTGTGCTCGCGTGCTGTGACTGGTTGTTTGTGGGAAGAGTGACGATGTGGTACGGATGGTGGCACTGGATCATGTCGAGTCATTTTAATCTTGATTTTGTCATTGTTCAAGTATTCATTGACTTGTCTATTTCTAGGAGTATAGGCTATGTACTTCGAGCTGTGTAAAAAGCAATATTGCCAGTAACGAGCATAGGTGGTGACGACGAGATAGTATCTGACCCTCCACATGAAGTGAGTGGGCGATGGAGGAGTCGGCCGCCTAAAGTGGCCGTTATCGGTGGCGCGATGCCATGCATTGGCCGGGATGGATGCATGCAATGGATAAATGCGCAACAGCCAAGAAAAGGGAGGAGGGGTTCACGAGAATGGAAAGAAGAGGAACTGCAGTAGATCTCTTTGCTTGGATTCTCACATGTTACGAATCTGATACTCGCCTCTGATTCAATTGCCACCTTTGGAGAGACTCACCCACTCTTGTGATAGTAGCGTTCCATCTGCCCGTCCAGGTCTCGGCCAGACTAAAAAAAAAAAAACCCACCCAATCTCAATGATTTCTACTTCCTCCCCCACGATGGAAATAGGAGCACTGGCCTATGAGCAAGGACTTGATGGTCTGACAAAAAGAGCGGAGCGATACCTATCTGATTTTTTTCTTCTTTTTATCTCTCGCCAAGACTAGTTAGTTTTTGGGTTGCTTTTCTCATGTGGCGCGGCCTTTTTTTTTCTCTTCACACGCCAAGCCAAACCCCCATTCTTGACAGTTGCATCGTTCGGTTTCTTCCAGAAGGGAAACTTCCGCTGGAAGAGGAGAAGAAGTGGCTTTATCCCCATCGTGAGTTTTCCTTTTCCCTCTTTTCTTTTCTTTTCTTTTGTGTTGAAGAGTGTGAATGCTCATCCTTGTGTAGATCTCGGTAAATCTAACCAACCTTTGAACCATGACCAACAAGTCCGAGTTTGCTGCGCCTGGTGAGGAAACAACCATCACGCCTCAAACTTTGGGCGATGATGAGGCTCAAGTTCAGACTCATACGGCTGAGGATGAGAAGAGGCTCGTGACGAAGCTGGACTTTTACATCATTCCTCTTGTGATGGTCCTTTACCTTTTTAGTTTCCTCGACAGGTTTGTTGTTTTTTTCTTCCGATAAATCTCGTTCCTGGTGACTAATTCGAACTTTTAGAGTCAACATTGGTAATGCGAGGTTATACGGTCTCGAGGAGGATTTGAACCTCTCTTCGGAACAGTTTCAGGTTGCCGTTTCTATCCTGTTTGTCACATATCTTCTCTTCGAGGTTCCTTCCAACCTTGTCTTGAAGCTCTTTACTCCTCGGCGTTGGATCGCTTTCATCGCTACCGCGTGGGGTCTCATCGCCACTCTCATGGGCCTGGTCAACTCATATGGTGCCCTTATCGCTTGTCGTCTTCTGCTCGGAGCTGTTGAGGCCGGTTTGTTCCCTGGCTTGACCGTTTACTTGACTTTCTTTTACACCAAGCAAGAACTTGCACTGCGTGTTGGATACCTCTTCGTCAGTGCCGCCGTTGCAGGTGCCCTAGGTGGTCTGCTGGCATATGGAATCGGCCACATGGATGGTCTGCACGGTATGAGCGGATGGCGCTGGATTATGATCGTCGAGGGCATCCCGAGTTTCCTGATCGGTATCGTGACGTATTTTGCGTTGCCCAACGATGCTGAGACGGCATACTTCCTTGACGACAAGGAGAGGAAGTTGATGAGGGTGAGGCATGCGCGTGAGTATGGAAATACAGAGTCTAGCCGTGAGTTTAGCAAGGCGGATATGCTCTGTGCTTTCAAGGACTGGAAGGTGTGGGCGTTTTGTGTTGCGCAGTTTGGTGTTGATACCATGCTGTACGGTAAGTCTCCAACTTTTGCTTCGACATTTCCGAGTCCAATTCGATTCTAACGGATTGTAGGCTTCTCGACTTTTCTTCCCACCATCATCAAGGATCTCGGTGACTGGACTGTTGCAGAGACTCAGCTCCTCACGGTGCCATGCTACTTCCTCGGCGCAGCAGCATACATGACGACGGCCTATCTCTCGGACCGTATGCAGCGCCGTGGTCTGTTCTGCGTCATCTTTGGTCTTATTAGTGTCGTTGGATACGCAGTCCTGCTGGCAGACGTGGCCTCGGGCGTTCACTACTTTGGATGCTTCCTCGTTGCTGGTGGACTGTACGTTGTTGTCGGTCTGCCACTAGCTTGGGTAAGTTTTGACATGAGATGTATAAGACGAATGTATGATTGACATAGTTGTGTTTTAGTTGCCGACAAACTCGCCACGATATGGAAAGCGTACGACTGGTACGGGTATGCAATTGACCTGGGGAAACGCAGCGGGCATAATGTCTGCTTTTATCTAGTGAGTATGCCCCTACTGAGAGGAGAACTTTCTGCTGACAAGATCGGAAAGTCCTTCCAAGGATAAGCCCCGTTATACTCGGGGTCACGCCGTGACGCTCAGCATGGTGGCTCTCGGAACCATCATCTACGGGTTCCTTTGGTGGTGGTACAAGCGGGTGAATGAGCAGCGAGAGGCTGGAGTAATGAAGGAGAAGTATCGAAACATGCGTGAGGATGAACTGGGGGAGCTTGGAGATGAGAGTCCGCGTTACAAGTATACCATTTGAAGAAGGCGGATGATCAAGTCAAGACGGTAATGGATGGTGAGGATGAATAGGGGTAAAGGGTGGAATAGCTCCAGCTCTGGAATATATGGGTAGATAAAGAGAATAGCATGGATGACGTCTCCCCTCGGAATCCGGCAATCAACATCATGGGCGGTAGTGAGGTTTATGTGTTAGCTCAATGAACCATCTCGGCAGAAATAAGCCGTAGAGGCAGAGCCTCACAAGAACGCGCAACTACCGCACGGACCCTTTTCTCATTCAAATTCCAATGTTTGTGGCTTAAAGCTGGGTCAGTTAAACAAGAGCCCAAGTTCAGGTGGACAAAAAGCTGCTCAATGTCGTGTCCATGATGCAGGTCAACCGTGGCCCTGTTAAAAATGGTGAGATCCATGGCTCGAGGGGCACGCGGATTGGATATGCATGCGTACGTCAGCTTTGTGTTGTATGGGGGGCTTGTGCATATACGAAGTTTTTTTTTTTTGGGGAGGGGGGCTGGCCGGCTGGAAATATGTACGTGTTTGTGGTGGAATGTGATGATATGAACTCCAAGAGGCGAACTATCATTGTTTTTGTTTTGCTGTGTTTTTCATTGTTCTCTGTAAATTGAACTGTTCAGCTTGGATTGAGGACGTGCCACTATTCAGTCCCCCTTAATATACTTGCCGATCCATGGATGCCGCGTTTTTTGCTTCTTTTTTACTCCCGGACATTCGGCACAGCTCAGTAAGACTTTGAACGGCTCACTCTTTCCGTTAGCCATCACGAACACTCACTCTTTGCCACTGAGAGGCCCCTTATTACTTGTCTTGTTCTTGAAGGGGAACCAACCAATACACGTAACGTACGTACCCCAGGAATAAATGCGGTGGGCCGGGAGGCTTTCTCAGCATTGGTTCCAAAATTAACACCACCCCAGCCCAGGCAGGCAGGGTCCTGTGTGTGTGGTCAGTGGAGCAAAGGCTCTTTTTAAAGCATTTGACCTCTCGTCTTGTTCCCCTGGTTTCCTTGCAAGCTGCATTCCCAATTTTTTTCTTCCTTCTTTGCCTGGGTTGCCTTCGTTTCACATTTTGACCCAGCCTCGTCCTTCGCTTGACTTGCTTATTATTTTTTCGTTATTACTCCTTCCCCCTGGAAGTTGGCTCTTGCTTTACTTTTCCCCCATCTCTTCCGGCCTTTTCGTCTCCCCTATTTTTCTACACACTTTCGAGTCAAAAGCCGTCAAACCATCGAGCCATATAACGAAAACGAAAAGAAACATCTCGCATCGTACAAGAATCAATAATTACATCACCGATTACACCCGATTTTAATCACCTCACCTTTTTATAAACACCGACAATATGCGTTTCGCTAAGCACATTCTTCCTCTCGCCCTCGTCATCACCGGCGTCATCGCTGCCGATGACGAGTCCACTACCGAGGTGGACAAGACCAAGGCGACTGCCACCGACGACAAGGCTACAAAGACCACGAACGAGTCTGAAGAGACAAAGGGGTCTGACAAGACGGAGGAGGCTGAACCTACTGCTACCGGAGACGAAGACGAGGATAAGGACAGCACCGACAAGGAGACCTCGACTGGGAAGAACAGCAAGGCAAAGGTTACCTCTGCTACTGAGACGACACAGTCGATTGTCTCGTGGGACCCTCCTCAGCCTTCAACCATGGCACCCGACATCAATGCTTCATCCCGATCCATCCAGACCTCGGGTTACCTGGCCCTGACCATGGTGGGCATCGTATCCATCGCCACAGCTTTCCTATGAGGAAAACAAAGCTTCTACTGTTTTCCAGCTATATTCCTTGTCGATATTTCCATCAAGTCTGAAATGACCTGAAAGCATGTCATTATTGGCGTCCAACTTCTTACTTGTTTATTTGCTTTTTATTTATTTATGGCGCTGCAACGGGTGGGAATTTGGGATTGGCTTTTGGCGGGTTTTAATCAAGTTTAGTTGGGGGACGCGTAGTCCGTGTGTGTTATGTGGCGCTGAGACAAGACAATTTTGTTTCGCGGGAAAAGGCGGGAAATTGGATAAGAAAGCTCTACTAGACCAGGAGGACACTTGAAAGATATAGAAGAGCATTTTTGCCCCGAGAATTAATAATTGTGTCCATACTGATGATTTTTATTGACACGAGAATGGAATAACACATGTTTCCAGGTTTAGACTTGGGGATCAGTCGATGTGGTTGAGTTGGCTTCGGGGCTAGTGGACGGAATGCGGATTGCAACACGGCCCCACTTTCGGAGTCCGGAGGTGGAAGCCGGACTGGCATGGTCAAAAGGATGGGCAGATCCCAAGGCAAATGATAATCAGCCAAACCATTCGATAAAGAATTCTAAATTCATTCGCTGAGCATCACATCTAGAGCCAAGTCCACGTTATCCCGTAAGAGATAAAACAGCAGCTTCACCAAGAAAAGGCCACATGGAAACTATCCAATCACACAACCGGCTGGCGACGTCATACCTAACCCACCTCTCTATCCGCCCAATCACTTTCGATTGCCCCGCCCCCTCATCAACGGATGGGAAGCTTGGTTTTTAGGTAGGTCCCCCCCAGTGTGTGTGTCGCCCAGCGCCTGCTGCGGCTTACGCCCATTCTAAGTTAGGGTATCCTTCAGTGAGGCTTGCAGCGCTGCAGCGCAGGGCTCTCACCCAGTGAGGAAGGGGCGATGTGTGCCTTGCATCCTTCCCAAGGGCCCTGGGCATCATTCCAGTTTCTCTCGCCCAGCTGATCTTTTTGCGACTACACGCCCACTCACGCATTTCCTTCCTTCTTCCTCATCTTCCCTTCGCCATCTCTCCCCTTAACGATTCCATCTATTCTTTCTTGTTCCGACAGACAATCGCGACTCTATCACCTTGAACGAGTGCGCCTTCTCTGTCTGACCATTGAACATTGACTTGCGCCTAAACTGCCTGAGCCGCTGTGGACGGCGGATCAACTCGTTTCCTTACGTCGCCTCACATTCACGCTCGCCTTTGTTCGCTACCTACTCCTTCATCACCCATCATCTCGGCGGCAGTCTCCCGTTGGTCAATCTACAGCAACCATGGCGCAGACGCAACCCCCAACCTTTATCAACCTCCCGCCTCCGGGCTCCAGACCAGAGACACCCTCTGAGATGCCGTGGGTCCCTCCAACTAACCCACCCCCCTTCGTGCAATGACGTCGCATTGCTTGAACCTCGACATGGAACTGACCTCGCTCCTTGCTTCTTCTCAGCGGTACTCCCACGAGCACCACCACCTCCCTCTCCGCCCTGTCCACCACAGCCATCAAAGACGGTCATCGCGGCCACTTCCAGGGTCCCCTCGGTAGAGGCCACCAGCATAACCCTTCCACCACCAGCCTCGAGGCTGAGCGCGCCGACCGCATCTCTCGACTCGCCGGCCTCGAGCGCGTTGCTACCCTTCGAGCCCCGACCCATGCGCCTCTCCCAGCCGGCGCATCCTCCGCTTCGCCGCAAACCACCCCTACCTCGACGACCGGCTTCCCTCCCAACTATCCCGCGACCCAGCATCTGACTCCCGCCTACTTTGATAGCAATGGACAGCCTGTTGCTGTCACCAAGATGAGCACCGTTGGCACAGCCAGCGCGACCGAGAGTCATATTGGTGAGGGCGATGATGCGCGCACCACGGGCGGCGATCACGATGAGGATATGCTGAGCACTGATACCAATTATCGGGAAGCTGATTCAGTTACAAGCATGGGGGGCTATCCTGATGCCATGGATGAGGATCTTGATGGTACCACAACTCGATCCGTGGGCGGCTACGATGATCGAATGAGTGATGACGGTTCTGCATCTCTGGTGGGCTTTGGTGAAGGCGCTGGCAGCACTGTGTCTGGGCCCATCTACCACCGCCGACCAGCCCCTCAGATCTGGGGTCTTGAGAGGACAAACTCGGGGCTCAGCGACGTCCGGCGCGAGCGTGATACTCACATGGGCGGCGACACACCTGTGAGCATCTCTGCCCTCCAGGAGCGTCGTGATGCCCGGATGGTGGATGGTGTAGCCACTGATCCAAACCCAGGACAAGGTGCTGAGAACGATTCCTTCGTTGACACAACCTTCCGAGGGCCAGTCCCAGTGTCGCAGGCGCAGTCACAACCCAGTGCTGGTCAAGAAACAGCAGAGAGGATCATCCAGCAGCGACTGGATAGGGGCGAGACTAGAGCACCAGCGTCAGGTCTGGTAGGGCCTGGTCGAGGCGGCGAGCCTCTGGGCAAGTTCTACTTTGAGGGAGAGAAGCGTGATGACTGATGAAAAGATCATGAAGAAAAGAGGCTAGCTATCCGAGGGAAGGATCCAAGTCTGAAAATGTTATTGGGGACATTTCCTATGCTCAAACTGGGGCGACGCTACGGGTCTGTATGCTCTTTTGAGGAAATTAAGTATGTTAGAGGTGGAAAGAACTGAATTGCTCTTTCGTGTTGCTATATCCGTCTGAAGGGGTCCATTTATTATGCTTAGGATCACAAATGTATTCTGTCCTTCCGGCGATAGGTTGTTATGTCACTATTTGACCCGGCTCTTAGATGTTGCTCTAAGGTCATCACGAGTGGACTCTTCTATATCTCGAGCCTCTTCATTGCCTCGAGCTTCTCATCAAGGCATAATAAGATGGACAGCGGGAAGTGATGAATAACCAGGTTTCAACCTCGACAAAGATGGCAGAAGTCACAAGTTCATGTCAATGTTGATGAAGAATTAGTTGATAGTCTCTTTCGAGAACCGTACGTATGCTTCCTTTCAACTCATGGTCGATGAGAAAGATGACCTGGATATGACTCTACAAGCAACCTTTGGCAAGACGTACCAGGGACAGACAGTCAAGACCAGTTTAAGGTGTCAGGAGCGCAGGAGAGAGAGATAGTACAGCCATTTATGCGTCTTCTACACACTCCTTGAACAAGACTCCAGCATCTAGAATGGAGATAGTCGAGTATTGTGTAAGACCTCAGTTCAGACAAAAAAGTCACATGAAGAGATCGATAAATCAATCAAGTGATATAACAATGGCCATCAAATGAGTCCATCTGGCTCAACATCTTATTCTTGCACTGGCTCATCTTGTCTTGTCTCATTGCAACACTACTAGAAGAAAAGCAATAGCAAGCATCATCATCATCATCATGGCATGCCTACAACCTCTCAAAATGTTCTCAACTCTGATTGTTCAGTTTCCCTAGCGTGACAATCTCGAACGCCGGGTGCCTCATATCCCATCATCCCTTAAAAGTAGATGGAAGAAATAATAAAAACCAGTCGCAAAAAAAGACATTGCCATATCCCCTTCCGTTCAAAGGCTCTGGTTCATCTCAGAGATGAGATACCTTCCAGATCCAAAAACATGAACGCCTTGCTTCTCCTCAATGGAACTTTCAGCCCCTCAGGGGTAGAACCTCCAGTTATAAAGTCATGCTGTGCCACCCAAAGTGCCTCAGTGGCGTGGTCGGAGATTCGTTCATATCAAAAACAATAAAAGAAAAAGGCGTGGACCTCGTAATCCCGCAAGTTACAGAAGAGCAGTCGAAGTCTCCGTTCCTCATGATAGCCCCGATATTAACGTTGTCGTAGTAAAGTGATCAAAGATGATTGCCCCGGTGTTGAAATGGTTAAGGCATTGGTTGTTCTTCTTGAATCCTGTACTTGTATGTAACCCTGCTGTATCCAGATCTCTCAAAGCTCATCATGAGTAGAACTGCCATCGTGCTGGATCGAAATAATAATAACAATAACAGACTGGTATACCGTCTCGGCCGTTGACAATGCTTGGTAGATATTATGAAACTTTGACACAAACTAGGGCTCAGTGGCCTCCAATGCTCAGAGGCGGTGGATGAGTCTGCAGTCCTTGTTCGTCATAAAACGTATTAATTTGATTTGGTTGTATAGTGTCGTCATCATTCATGAGCAGGAGAAGTCGAGGCCCATCCGGCGAGCCAGACCCTGCCAGTCCCATACAGAGACCCAGTCGCCCTCTTCCATGCAGGACCAGACCTTTTCGAGAAGTTCCATCACGCGGTCGCAGTTTCGAAGACCTGTGTAGCCGCGAACTGCCTTGATTCCGCCCCGGATGCGCTCGCGCTGGGTTGGTTCAAAGCATGCAGTACCGATGACAAGACATGGGATGAGGAGGAGGGTCTGCGAGGGGTCTGAAGGCTTAAAGGACTCCAGAATGACCAGGGACTCCTCAATCGCCAGAGTAATGCGGCGGTCGTGATACGCTGGCCGTCGGCTCGGTGGTGGTGATGATGCTCTGTCGCAAGATGAAGTCGAGTCCTGCTCGTGCATCGAGCTTGTTCTAGATGGGTTCCTTGAAGCCGGACAACTGCTAGCCATGTGAACATCCGCAGGAACTTTGCCCATTGACATCGTGGCCATCATCGAGGCTCGTCGTGGCGGCGCAGAGGGCATAGTCGGCGGGGGCGGCGCCAGGATAGGCAGCGTGCTAAAGGTCGAACGGCGCATCGGTGGCACTGAAGGTGGGTAGATGGACCTGAAGAGATACACCCACATCATTTGCTTATACAACAGACCAACACAGTCACGGGTGTCGCCCGGCGGCCATTGAGGCGTCCACTCCCGGATGGCGGCGTCGATTTCGGCAGCCCGGTACAAGCTGGTGTAGTCAACAACAGGGTCAACTGAAGCTGCCATGTTGGCACGAACGGTGTTCCGGATGGTGGTGATCTGTGTAAGGTAGTCGAAGAGGCCATCAGAAACGCCCAGCAGTCGAGGTGGATGAATTGGTTCGGATGGGGTCCAGTCCTCAGCTGACAAGCGTGCAGTACCGCTCTCGGGATGCCAGAAGAGATCATCAGCGTAGATGTGGTACTGGAAGAACTCAGTGATGAAGGTGTGGAAGGCTGGGTCCTCAGGCGGCGAGTTGTGGATTAGAGTCCGGTACGCTTGGAGGTGTAATCGGTGTTCGCCCCGGGGGTTGCCATCGGCCCGAGTTTGAAGCAACAGGCACATCATCTGCCCATATCTTGCTGACAGGATCATCTTGTTCTCGGGGTCGTCCTTGTCCTCGGACCGGCCCATATCCGCGTAGAGTCGTTTCATCGATTCATCGTGGTGATAGTCCGCTCGCTGTTGTAATGCCTCACGGCTCGACTGGGGGTTATCGACCAGTAGTTTGGCGCCGTAAGGAGTATCCCAATCAATGTGCTTGCCGCTGACAGCCAGGATGGAGTGCATGAGGCCTTGGTGCTTGTTGGCGAGCTGGAGAATGATGTCCTTGAAGGCATTCTTGGCCTCGCTTTCCACTGTAAGCACGTTGCTCAGTTGTGTGACGTAGTGCTTCCAGAAAATCTTGTCCTCTGCCGTCTCGACACCATGGAAGAGGGGTTGCATGGTGATCATGGGGAGGCTTTCTCGCCGCAACCGCTCTGTTTTTATGGTTAGGGAGACTGAACCGTCGTTATCACGTTAAACATACCCTCTTCGGCCTTCTCCTTGCCGCTCTTCCAGATCTGCTTCTCGTGATAGCCCTCGCAGACCACAGCATTCTTCTCACAGTTCATGCCTAATACATTCGTTAAAACCAATGAACAAGTTTGGTGAATTGGTTTGGGTCGTACATCGAGGCTTTGCTTCGTCGCACTTCTTCTTGCGCTTACGGCAAGTGATGCATCCAGTCTTTGATCGACCTTTGGTCACTTTGCTGGCACCCACTGCTGGTGTCAAGGGATGCTTCCTTGGTCTTCCTCGAGGTCGTTTCGGCTTGGGGTCGGTGCTTGAGGGGTCTGCGGGAGCCGGCGCCAATGGTGCTGCCTTCAGGTCGTCCATGTTCAAATCGTCCTCGACTGGCTCCAGCTTCGGAATCGTAAGAATATCGTCGGATCCTTGCTCCCAGGTATTGTCCATCTCGACATCATCACGCTCGCCATAACCAGTACTCCACGAGTCGGTGCAGGATGACGCTGCGGAATGGATCATTGTTGGTGCAGATGACATATCTATTCCTGCGCTCAGAGGCGATATCTGGCCCGACTGAATCTGCGCCGTCGTCGAGTTCAGCCACAGGGGCTCCATCATTGAAGGTGACTGCGGCATCATGGCGCCTTGGTCCTCGGAAGACATGCTATGGCTGTCGCACCAAGCCAGGTCTCTCTCGCTCGAAGCAAAGTCAAAGGGGATTTCCGTGGCCATTCGGTACCGTCGGTGCGCTCCCATACAAGTGAGCGAGGTTCGGGAGTTGAATTGAGAGAGTCGGACGCCTCGACAACCGTCTAGACGAGATAGCGGTTGATCAAATACGATCCCTCAAGCTTAGAGGGTGACGACTCGGCATAAAGCTGTGGAGACTGGCTTGTGGTGGTGTGGGTGTTGGGCTGGACTAGCCGTCGACACCAGCGCACCAGCGGCTGATCGAAGCTCCTTTAGTCGCCTAGAACGGGCGACAGTTCAGTGATCGCAAGATGAAAGGGAGGGAAAGATGAGAGGGATGGAGGGGCCATGTGGGGGAGAGGTCTTATTTGGGAGGCAGGCTAAAGGGTGACAATGTGTGAAGGAAGGACTCAAGATCCAGCAATGGAGACTTCTGATGCCCGTCGACGCCATCTCCCCACAGCCATCATGGTCCAGCGATGAGGTTGGCCTCATGGGCAAGGTGAAGAGTGCCACCCGTCCAGGGACCCAGGAGCTTCAACCGCCATGTGCCGTTGGTCCCGTCCAGGATCGTCCAGGCCCGCCGAACGATGCCATCAAAGTGTCTCCTCCAATCCCTGCCTGGGAGCCACTTGCAGGCTAGGTCCCCTTAGCTCTCGACGATAAATGCATGGGACGTGGAGGCCACTGAGCGCACGTCTCCACTCAGCTGGATGGGGGGACCTTGGCCTCTCCACCCTCCAAAGACTTAGCGTTTTCAGGGCCCTGACGAGAGACGGTCAGATACCTCAGGGTACTTAGAACCCTCCATGTACCAAGTGGGACGCAGCTTGTCTCGACTGCTCGTGGTGTTGGGCTGGTCGGTGAGCGGCAGCGCTATCGATGCTGGTGACCGAGATATGAGGGAAGAGGCTGTTGCTTGTGAGCAGTTGTGCAGCTTAGGAGGGCTGCCTTGGGCAAAAAGAGCGCTGGCCGACAAATCATCTCTTCTTGCGCGGTCCAGGAAGCTGGGGATTCTCTCAGAAGCCAGGCTGGTTGTGCTTGGGTACGAGGCATGTGGAGCACAGTGCCCAGCTGTGGTTCGACAATATGTTGATCGCTCTCCAAGAGTCGCACGACAACAATGTCCACCAACTCGAGGCAAGACTCGGTCTTGCGGCCTCCAACGTTGTAGTGCTGCTGTAGCATGATATCATTGCAGCAAGTACTGTGATTGGGAATGGTGATGATGCTGCCAATGGCATGGTATTTGGCGCTGGTTTCAGTTGGAGTGCCAACAGTGGTGACGGCGGCAGAGACACACTTGCAGTACATACATACATGTATGTATGTCGGTAACGCGCTGACGTGCGGGAGCGGCTAGGCTTGTAAACCACCAGTAGGCCTCAAAGTTGCTGTCATCGTCTTCTGTTCGTGTGGTATTTCTTGCTCGTCACTCCCATCACACCAATCACAGCTGTCCAGCCTTGTTGCTCGAGTAATGGCTGCAGGGCGCACAACAGCGAAGGAAGCATTGGATGCAGGCATCTGCTACTCCGTACAGGTAGATGCTTCCGAGCCCTGTTCGTTATTGTAGATATTGCATCTGGCCTCAGAACCAGGTTTGGGCACCGGTGAGGATGAGTGGAGGCGGGCATGCACTCTTGCATTTCTGCAGCCGGATAGGACACTCTGTAGATGGAGAAATTTCGTCAGAGACCTGGGTGATGGTTGGATACGGTTAATTGGGATCCTGACAGCTGATGGGCTCGGATAGGATGGGATGGTATTCGTCTTGGTTAAGTTGATAGTTTCTTGTTGTTCCAGGTTGGCGGACCAGGCTACCCAAGCCTAATTCGAGGACAGTGCCCGCCCACCGTACCTTCCGCGATGGAACCATGAAATCACAGTGCATGTGAAAGTCGACACAGTACACCTTCCCTTCCCATCAGCTCCCATTAAGCTCATGGCAGACAAGGGCTTCTTTCACGAGTCTTCATCCATTCCATTCATCGGCATCGACAACCAGCATGATGCTTGTCAATCTTTGACTTGTTTCTGTGTATACGGCTCCAACTATCTACTAGCGGAGACCCCGACTTTGACCAGATCTAGACCACCCGCCTGCCGAATCGCCTTGGACTTATGCTGCACCTCGGAGTACCTATGCAGCCAACAATATCACGACGATCCCGACTCGGTGCGGAGACGGTTCTCTGAAAGGCATTTCCGCATCTAATGGAATCCTGCTTCGGATCTATGTGCTCCGTACCATGTGCAAGTCCAATCTCGCAGTTGTCCTCCCCCCCTTTTCTGCTCTAGAACACAGGCCGACTTGGTAATTCCAAGTCCCTATTGCTAGTGCCCTGTTCTACTGCAGCACACTACTGCACCGTGTTATTAGCGCTTGCATTACTCTGGGGCCTGGAAAGCTGCGGCCTAGGATCAATCGACGACTCTTTTGGGGCTCTGTCAGTGAGATTCCTGGAAGCGTGCTATTCGAGGAAATGACTTTGTTGGCTTTGTGTCAGACTACAGCATCCATGGTGAGTCTCGAAGCCCATGAATAGCACAGAAGATGGAACTAAAACTAGCCCGTACAGAATCCTGAATCATGCCTATCCTGCTAGGTTAGGATAGCTTAGCTACCTTGTTCAACTTTGCTTTTTCTCGAGATCCCTACTCTAGGACATGCCCCGTAACTGGACGGGTACTTGTGGGAAGAAGCAACATTGCATCCTCCGCAGTGAACCGCCAGCCGCGCTCTCACGGGCCTCATGGTGGTCAGGGCACAGTCCCTCCATGACAAGGCTTGGGTCGGTCGATCATCACAACCACATTTGCCAATCTGATTGACATCCAATGTCAAGTACATTCGGCAATGGCAACGTGTTAGATATCGGTACGTGACAGTGCCATTGAGAGCTGTGGAATCCTTGACGATGGATGGCACCAACGCCACACACCAGGTATAACCCCCACGTAAACCTCAAGGCTCAGCCTGTGCTAATAGCTTCCCAGTACGTCGTACTCCTGTCGTAAGGCAGTCCGTTGCGTGTGGTAACATCGTCGGAAGCTTGACCACCTTTCGAGAGGCGCGCCTCCTCCTCAAGAACTGAGACGCTCGACCCTTCACGTTTTGCTTTTTTCAATGGCGGGGGACAGTAGCCCTGGCTAGAGATGCAGTCCCCTGACTTTTGCTGGGAACCCAAGACTTGCGTGCCACCTTGACCGGCATGCTGGTCCTTGCCTTGGAACGCCCTGAACGTGGTGTCGTCTGCCAGGGCCGTCGCATGCATTTGGCTATTAACATTACAGCGATAGTAATGTTTGAACTTTTCTTGCTAGGTGGTCAAGAGACTCATACCGAGTTTTCTACGCTGAATTGGAGGTTTGGTCGATGTGGACTAGTCTAACATCGGAATAGGATGGGATGCCTTCAGGATGAGCTCCTGTGCTGCCACGCTTCACCAATCGCCTCTTCCGAAGTACTTGTCTTCAAGTCGCCAACTTGGTCTGGCCTCATCCGTTCAAGTACACTGTTCAATGAGCACATAATGAGGAACAACAGTCACACACCTCGCCCAAGAATACTTCGTACATACGTATGCAAGCAACTTTGCCTATCATCCGGGTTCCCTAAACGAGTAATCCTCGCTCAGCACAACTCGCACTAACACATGGCAGGCTGAGCCTCTCCCCCTGTCCTGACCTCTATCAAGAAGCCACAACGGTTTCAAGGCCCCTGTTGGCCCTCTCGTGAGCTACCGAACCAGAAGTTATTCGCCACGCGGTAACGAACAACCAAACAGAGCGCGGGTGAATCTCGAGCGCTCGCAATGACAAATGCCTTTCTCTCTGGCAACAGACAGCTTGGGAAATGTGGCACGTTCCGCGTTGCATAATTGCGAGACCTACCGCTGAGAACTGAGCTCTCTCCACTACAGAGTACAAGACCCAACGTCCTGCACGAGCCCGAGCGTGCTCCCAAACGCTTCGAGGGCTAATACTGCGGATCATTCGACAAACTGATGTGCGCAGAGACCTAGGAGCGACCCTGATCTTGATGGCTTTTGGTCCCGTGGCCTATGAGAACGCAAATAGCGCAATGCCTTCTCTATTCCCTTCTAGGCTTAGCAGGCCTGCGGCTAAAGACCCACGACAATCTGAGCGGATTGCTGACACGCAGCGGTACCTCGAGGTACTTGGAGGATGCTCGCGCGTTCAGTCTCACCAGAGAATTGTCTTTCATCAGCCAGCCGCGTCTTCACCTGCGTCTTTCTTCCCTGTTGTGTTGAGAGTGAACATGGATTCTGAATCAGAACAAGATCGTGCAACGGGCGTCATGGCTAATTACAGAGTACGCCATACGAGCTGATCGAGATGGCACATGGAGTTGAGAGTCTCCTGAAAGTTGCGAGGTGGTTGTTTGTTTCAAGGTCTTGCTTGACCTGTTGTGGTAAAGCCACCCGTCAGTTTAGAGGCAAGGAGGCTCTCTCGACCTGCTCTCTTTGGCAATGGCAACCAGCAACCGGTACCAAACATTACCATCGATCACCCTGAGCCATCCTCAGCTGCTCTTACACCGCTGGACGGTATGGTCCGAGTGGTCGGTCTGGCGTTCAATAAACCCCGGGAACTGACTTCGACGGCGCGCCGGTCAAGGTGCGGTCCGTCGACTGACTCCCGTCTTTTCCCTAGTCTGGAGACTGGGCGGGTGAATGGATCCAACCAAATCAATGGCGTCCAGACCCTCCCGAAGAAACGTGCGCATTTGGCAGATGATAGACGTCATAGCCAGCGTGATAGCCAAGCTGTTGGTTCCAGCAATCCAGCCTATCAAGCCTAACCGAACCGAACGATGGCTTCGATACACAAGTCGCAGAGCGACGCAATGCCACTCACCTGTGGTAATTAGGCACCTAGCTGACGGCCTTATGTATCCCTCGCTAATCCAGTAACGGCTGGAAAGCTCACGGGATCACTCCTCGGGAATGAAGATGCCATGTTTTACCCGTACCCAGTCTGAGGGCGGACGCGGACCTGCAGGATTGACAAGCATCAATCTGCCTGATGCCGTGCTAAGGACAGTCCGTGTACGATTTTGCCACCAAAGGACCCTGGCGATCCCTCAACCTCGCCGGCCTGCCTACACTACCGTGCTGTTGGTCTCGATCCTGTTGCAGAAGGATCTGTATAGCCTGTACGCCATCGGCAGGTCGCAGACCAGCTCGTATCATCCTGAATTAGGTACCTTGGGGGAAGAGACATGGACCTCAGCTCGTCAACCACCATCAATACACCTAAGTGGTCCAGAGCGCATGGAGGCGGGTCGCTGTAAGTGCAAGATTATGCCCATCTTCAACTCCACCTCCACCTCCACCACCACCACCATTACACTCAGCCTTCGTCAACTGACATCGTTTGGTAGGTGCTTGATACCACACAGGCCACACCCACCGCGCCCACCAAACTAGCGTCACACCTTAGCACGTTTCTTGTCACGTTGTTGGGTGCCAATACGGGGTTTTTAAGCCCAAGAAGGTCGACGAGAATGAAGCTGGCAGCATGGCAACAGAAATCGATTGACTGGAGACTAGTCCCGACGTCAATTTTCCGCCAACACACGAATAAAAAGTCTCCTAGAAGCATGCTTTGCTCAGGTTTGGTTTGGCAGATCTCCCGTCACCGGGCCGGGGACGATCGTCCCAAGACGAACCGACCGGGCCGGCAATCTAGAAAGATGCGGTGAACCGACCGGCCTTGGCATAACCAAGGATAGCAAAGCATTTGAGTTGCAACATATAGTAACTACGTGCGTGCTACCGCAGTGCAGTATGTACGAGGAGCATCGTGAGGCACACAGCTCTCTTGGCGTTGAGTGGAACGATATAACGACCCCCACTGAGTGACAGAGGACGCATGTGATGCAGACAAGCAGTGATGGGCTTGGCTTGGAAACAGGTCGGCGAGTCGTGACCGAACAATGTTGATGTCTCACCAGTGTCCTGGGAATTTGGGCATGGTTGGCCATGCTTGGAAGCATGGTGCAAGCCTCCAACAGGCCTTGCTGGAGATCATCGCCTCCGCCGACCAAGAAACGGGTCCAGACCGATTTCTCCAGACCAGGTCAACCGCTGTTCGGGATTAAGCAACTGTCGAAGCATGGACTGCACGGTCTTTAGTCTTCAATGCGCCAGCCACCAGCAACTACCGTTTACTGGAGGACATTCGAGAGTCCCAGCAACTATTCAGGAGCCTAGAACCTGGATTACCCATCGAGCAACGGACCCAAGGTCTAGACAGTCTGCAAACTGGAGGAGGTGAGGGCTTTGAGCAGGGCCAATGTCGTCTGTCTTGTTGAACTGGTGATCCACGATCATCCCATCCAAACCAACCAACTACGCAACAAAGTCGGAATGAATTGCTATATACAGCCAAGGATTGGCTCTATGCGCGAAGTATCTGCCATGAACCACTCACTGGTGGTTTCCTTAGCGGCGCGCGAGCGCTTGCTGTCAACAAACCAAGATCTGCAGCCTTTACACGCCCTTGGGATCCTCTTTACCAGCGCGGTTCTGGACTTTTGTCAAGACGGCGCCCAAAGGCCGATCTGGCATGATGATCCACTACCTCGTTCAGATGATAATTCCGAATGCCATAGTCGACAACTTTAGTGCGATTACAGCATCACGTAGCAGCACCGATGGCCCGAAGAAACGGGATATGATTGGCGCGGTTTGGTTCTGGGTATCCAATAGCCTCCTGAGGAAGGATGTGCCATCCAGATGGTAGCAGGAGACGAGATGTGGCTCGGGCGTTGGCCGAAGGCCGAGACCTTGATGAATGGCTGCTCACGGTTGATGCTCGCCGATGCCTACCCCAGACTCCCAGAATGGGGATGATCGACAAATGCCCATCGGAGGCGGGGCCGATTATTCACAGAATCAGCAGTGGTGTTGAAGAAGGAGGCCTGCAATGAGTGGGGGGCCGTGGGGAGCGGTGTGTGCGCCATCGGATATGTGTGGATGGCTTCATGCCGTGAGTGAAGCCAGAGACGACGTGGACCTGAATACGGCCCAAGGAACCACACCAGATGAACCAAGAGGAAGCACCATCCCGCTTACTTACATCATAGCAACAACATCGTTTGTCTTGGGACGCAGCACCAGCACCCGACACATGCGCAAGCAGGTGCAGATGCAGATGCAGACCTGAGGCCAAATTGCATCCAGGATCTGCTCAGTGGCTTTTCATCCAGACATTTTGTTCTCTGCGGTAGGTACTGTACAGTACAAGTACTGCAAATCCGCCATATACAGTCTCATTATTCGTCCGGCACTTGTCACCAGGCACACGAGATCCAATGGCGAGCGAAGCCGACCCACGCCCACCGGTCAGTAACCAGGCGCGTCTCTGAGGGCGGGCCTCCCCCGTGGCATATTCGGGATGCGCGGTGGTCTGCAGGTGATTCGACGTCTGGTGGAGTACGGGCTACTTGGTCTCGTGCATCGTCACGGGGAGTAGATGGGAGGGTGAGCCAAACGACTAGAATTCCCCGTGTTGTGTGATTCATGCGGGACACGAGTCAGTTGTCGACAGGCTTCCCCCCAGGCGAGGCGAGAGGATGTTCACCAGGATCATATTCGCAAGGATCGGTCGCTACCGCAGCGCAATTGCGAGTTACAGATGATGAAGACTTGTTGTCATCCATGGTGAACACAAGGTGAGTAATTCGTCTCGTCATTGCTCACCGGGTCTCGATCAGGCAAAAATCTCCCTTGTTCAGCGTCGCATCATGCCATCTCGAAGCACGAGAGAGGGGCATCCAGGTCAGAAATAGAGTACGCAGCAGACGAGATAGGGTCCATGTTGAAGCATGCCTAAACACTCGTGCAACTTGTACCGCGGCGGGCCCCTGAGAAACTGGCATTACATGCTCGAGCACTGTTTATGATATGAAGCTACATACGTTGCGTCCAAAACTCGATGTAACAACAATCTCGACAAGCTCTCGACCATTCGTCCACGACGAGATAGCAATCAGTCAAAGAAGTTATAGACATTTGCTCGTGACCCTCCAACGTCAATCCAAAACCTCACCTGCGTCTTGATACAACCTCATCTTCTCTCCTATCCACCAGTCTCTCCCCTTCGTCCACTGCCGCTCGTCCAGTGCTCAACTTTCTCCCATCAAGGCGCAAAGCCGTCCTGAGACCTCCTCCACTGCTGCCGCTGGCCGTCGCCGCCGGCGTGGTGCTGCTCGGTGTCCGTGTCCCCCGCAGCTCATCCCGGCTTGCCTTGCGGAGCTTTCGTGTCTCCACCTTGAGCCCCTGCGGCTTCTTGTGGCGATACCCAGCGGCAGCGGGAGAGGCTTCAACCGCGGAGGCGGCCCGGAGCCGCTGCTGTGCCTGTGCCTGATCCAGGCGGTTGAGAGTGAGGTTGAGCTGGGATGGCGTTGGGAGAGGCGGAACTGGGGGTAGGGGGGACGAGAAGAGCGGCTCAGGGGCGTCGTCGATGAAGCTCTTCCAGCCAACAAGACTCTCCATGCTCTGTCGGCGGTCGATGCCAGGGCTCTTTCGTTTGAGATCCTCCCGGCTTCTGCTGCTCCCAAAAGAACCCTTACGGCTTGACTTTCTTAGCGATGGCTTGCCCTCAAGATCCCGTTCTGCCTTTTCCCGGAAGTACGCTGCCCTTGTCTCCTTCTCTCGCTTGTCCTCGCGTTGCCCTGACAGCCACGGCGAGGAGCAGGGAAGGCGGGGATCCGGGTCGTCAAACGGACGCCAGTTCGTGCGTGGAGTCGCCGGTGTTTGAGGAGTTGCAGGATTGCTGTGTTCGGACCGGACACGTTTGCGGAAGAGACTGCTGATGGCGGAGGATGGTGTTCGCGGTATAGGAGTGCTGCTTGACTCGTCCGGAGTCGGGGTCTCACAGATAACAGTGGCTGCTTCGTCATTGACATACGCCGAGGACAAAGCTCCAGCCGAGGCATCGCCCTGCCGAGTCGAGGGGCGGGGGATGTCTACGGGTACAGACTTCTGGGTTGGCCGTTGCTTCTTGAGTTTGATCGATCGAGAGAAATCCTGCGTCGTAGTTGAAGGATAAAGCTCCTTCTCATCCTTCTTCGCCGTGACCTGCGTCCAGTCCGAACTTTCGGTCGAGTCTGACCATCTAGAAACATCGTGAGAAACTTCATGCCCATCGTTGCTCTCGCGTGAGAACTTCGGGGCCCTTCGTGGAGTAGCCGTAATAACCCTTTCTAGATCCATGAGAGCTGCCCTTTGTTGAGGACGACTTGGCACGTCAGGGAGACGCCTCATCGCTTGGGGTGCGTTATTATGGCTCCTGCTGAGCTGGGCCTCGTTTAGCTCTTGAAGGGGGTGTCGGGGGCGCGCCTGGGTGTCCCGGAGGTTGAGCATCATTCTCGATCGAGGGAACGCCCCCCCCGTCGGTTGCTCTTCATTGTGCTCTGGAGTGAAACCCGAGTGACCTACTTGTGGTTCCATGTTGAACGAGGCTTTGCGATCCACGTTTCTTCGAGGCTGTGTCGGGGTTATGAGGGTGGACGACGAGCGTTGAAGAGTTCGTTCTGGTGACAGATTTGCGCCCAGATGACTGCGTAGCTGACGTTGTAGTCTTCGGACCGTCTGGTCTTTCTCTGCCATCATGCGGCTTTCCTCTGCCATTTCATCAGATTCACGCTCACGTTCATGTAAAGCGCCCACCCCAAGGATGCCAATATCTGGAGACACATCCCCAGTCAAGGGATCAAAGAGCCCCGACCATCGTTGATCACCTTCCTCCTTGTTCTGTGGCTTGGTTCGGTTAATCTTCAAAGGCTCTGGCTGGAGAGCTGATATCATCGATTCAGCATCATCCCATAAATCCGCCGAGAGACCCTGAGGCAGCTCGTCGTCGAGACTCTGGACTAGTTGTGCCTGATGAGAGTCCTCTGCACAGATCTGCCCACCGGCAGCTCCAATGACTCGCCGTGTGAGGGTGCCAGGGGTCATACGCTGGGCTGGTTGAACAGCTATTGGGAAGCGCGCAAGGGGGCTTTGTGTGACGGTCGTTGTGATGGCGCAGGCGCTGTATTCGACTGCTTTGCCTTTGGCTCTAGGTGTTGCATAGTCCGAAGTAAGGCAACCTTCAGCGTGCAATCTCGACGTTTCTGGTGAAAGGGGGCAATATTCAAGGCCTCCTTGAAGCCGCTCGGGCTCCCCTTCTAGTTCTTCAGGGAGATGTGCCGTTTCAACACGGATCTCAGGCTTCGATGAAGACCCCGATTGATCTCGTAGTTCTCGACTCGAACCAGCATTGAAATCCGTTGGATCTACCAAAAATTGCTTAGGAAGCGTTTCTCGTGTCGTCATGTCGTCATCATCATCGCTGATACTGCTATCGGAAGCTTGATCAGGCGCCATTGACAGGAGGAACTTGCTCCCATCTTCTAGCTTCGTTTCATAACATGACAGTCTATCAATCTCCGAATCGGCAACAACTACGACAGTCAGTCTCACAAATAGATAGATTGGTAAATGTAGGGGTGTCTCACCATGCTGTTGGAGGGAAGCTGGCTCCAACTCTCCATGTACATCAACATTGGCCTCAAGGCTCGCCTCTTGAAGGGCGTTTGTCTCGGACAAGTTCGTCTCGTTTCCAATGTTGGCGAATGGAATATCCAAAAGAAGACCCCGCATGTCGTCAAGATGGAGCGACAAACGCGGAAAGTTAACACTTGGGGGCTCCGGCCTGACCGTTGCCTCCGACTCCGTATCAGACTCAGGTTCAGTTCCGCCTCCGGACCCCTCACGGTTGGCGTCGTTCCCAGGTGCCGGGTCTCGACGAATACAGTCAGGTATCCGGGGAATGACGAGGAATGTCTCCCCACGAACCGACCAGTAACATCGTTTGCCAGGTTTAGGGAGCTCGCAGGGCCGATTTTCTCTCTCAGAGTTGGTCTTTTCGATCAAATAGAGTCGCGTGTATTCCATCGGCGAAAGACGGGGTTTACCCAGCTGATAGCTCACATCAGAGTCATCTTGCCGTGTCTGCACTGTCGGCGAGACAATGTCGGGTAGAAGTTGATCCTCTGAGGAATCTTCGATCGCTTCCGTCAGCGGCTCAACTTCCAGAAGCGAGTCTCCAGTAACGCAAGATTGTGGTGTTGATATAGTCTTGAGAAGAGGGCATATGACCTCCAAGTCGTGACCTGAGTTTGAATCCAAAGCACCCACGTCCGAACTCGTCTTGAGACGTAAGATATTCGTTTTGAATACTCGTCGGCTCTTCGTAGAGGTCGATCCGCTCGGGAGAGGGACACTCGCATGCTCAGCAATTGCCTGAAGAGAAGCTTGGTCGATAACCATCCCTTGTTTCAGTTCTGACCGAGAAATCATGTGCCTAAGAAACTTTTGCAGGACCTTGGGTGTCGCAGTGGTACTTCTAACAAAACCCAGCATCGGGGGAAGAGGAGGAGCAGGAGACTCGGGTCCTTTCATCTTGAAACGCTTTCCTTTCTTGGCCGGTGTCTTGCTGGTAGGTGGAGGGTTCTTTTTGTGGTCAAACTCATTCTCATCATCTTCGTCATCATCGCTGTCGAGACTGTACTACCATTCTCGACTTTTGAGTTCTTTAGGTATGAGGAGGCCCAGCATGGACTTTTGGAGCGATGTCATATCAAACTCGCGCGCGAGGGGATGCTGAAGGAACTCTGTTTTCGAGATATCGTCGGGATAACAGAGGATGGGAGGCGCATGCAAATCTCTAGCAAATCTAGCACCGTCTGTCTTGGCGGGGGAGAACTCTCGACCAGGCATGCCTTTGAGGAGGACATTGGGGACCGGAGGTGCCGAGGATGGAACGGGTGATGCCAATGGTGATGCCAAACCGGATCGCCTTACATCAAATGAAGAACTGGCACTGAAGGTTTCTTCAAAGCTGTGCGTGCGAGGAGAGCTGCTAAGGATTTGCCAAGAGTTGTGCGCGGTGCTTGCGCGCGATTTCAAAGAAGAAGATTCGGCAGATGGTGCTTCAGTCGGTACATCACTGGGCGGTCGCTGCCTCGGGATGCTCTCCCCGGCGGTACTCAGGATCGATGAACAGATTTCTCCCAGTTTCTTGGTTTCTTCATGGTATCGGATGAGATCCTCTCTGACTTGCGGATATTCCGGAATCTTGCACCAGCAGAGCAATTTCGTTTGAATGGTCTGTTGACGTTGCTGGGAAAAGGGATCCTGGGACATCAAGTGCTCAAAGACGGCGAAGCGAAGGCTATCGCGAAGGTTTGGTGAATACGGAGTCAGGTCTCGATCATCTTGATCCTCGAGGCAAACAGCTGACGGAAAGAGGGCGTTGAGCAGCGCCATGATCTGGGGTATCTCCTTTCGTAGGTCGACATCTTGGGTAAGTTCTTTGATAAGTATCTGCGAGCCCTGTCAGTAGGAAGCTCACTCTTTCGTGTCCATCCTTGCCTTACCCAACTTCGGAAACCAGCGTGAAATCGCTCGTACCTGACAAAGGTTGTTCGATTAAGTTCTTCGAGAATATGAGGATGGATATCATTGACGGGAGGAACCTCCAGTCCAGACTTTTTTGCTTCAATCACGCGGACGCGCTGAGCCTCTACTGCGGCCTTTGCAGTCTCAACACGGCGCAGACGATCAATTTCCATCGCATCCAGATACCCCAGTGCATCCATAGCACGAGCAGAATCGATTCCTCCATCTTCGGGGTGTCGGAAGACGTTGCGGACTACATCCTTGACCTTGTCTCGAAGGTTTGCGGTGTAGTCAATGCCTCTGATAGTACGAATGGCGGGCCATGCTTCCTGGATTTCGGCCTGAAGAGCCCGATCGTTGTCGAATGATAGGAGTCGGCGCTGCAAATCCCGGGCAAACCCACATTGGTGAGGGCTGAGTTGGCCATCGTCGTTGTTCGTCAGGCGAGCGAGAGCTTCATACCCACTGCCCAGCCACCACTCTTCGAGTTCGGCAGCGAAAGGCGGCATCCCTTCTTTGCTGGCGACGCAGCGATGCTGGGGCTGGGCATCCGATGGGATAGTAGTACGAAAGGGTATAGCAAGGTAGTGAAGTTCAAGGAACAGGATGAACTAGGTAGAGAAATGGTCGCCGAAATGAGTGGGTGGGGTAGGATCGCGGGTGAGGTTGCAGGTGAGAGAAGTAGAGCGCTCCTGCTCCGGTAGTTTCTCACCTTCAGGTTCGGATATCAGAGATTCACTGGAGAAAATAAGCAAACAGTATCACTGTGTATAGCAAATCTTAGCCTCTGCACGGTCATTGATTCGATGACGCTTTTGCAGCGCGATTGGACTCATGGTGAGGTCGTTTGTTTGTTGTGTTTGGAGGTGAACGGCGTTTGTTGAAGTTGCATGTGGGAGGTCACGTGGGGTCACATTGTCACCGCATTGCTACAACGGCTAAAAAGGGGCCACCAGTTGAAATCGGAGTTGGGCATTATTGCTGTGGGGGGGATCCTGCGAACAGGTAGCGAGATATCGCTTGCTATGCACTCGAGGTTTGAATATTACGGCCGTTCCTGGATATGCATAGTGGATTCGGAGACGCGCAAGCAGAAGGTTTAGGAACTTGAGCGTGGTTCGATGTTGATGTACCTCCTTCCCCGCAAGGCAGTATCCAAGGTTGACAAGCTGCTCTGTAGTAGGTACGCAATGCAAGGCGTTGACAACTCATCAAATTCTCTCTGGCTCAGCTGAGGTCATCTCGGGATTGTCGGTGACATTCACCCCATGAACCAACCTGACCCCCTGTCCTGCTGAATTTCGATTGACGAGGCCTCCGCCTGCTGGATCAAGTCGGCTTCCCCGCTCAACGGCGGCATCACAGTGGCCTTTCCAGCGCCGTGCCTCCCTAGCGCGGCCCTGACGGGTCCTGATGGGTCCCTGGAGGGCAAAATCATGGCGGGCACATAAGTTAGAGGTGCAGTAGTGGTCGCCGAGTGCCTGGATCATGTCGTGCGCCAAGACCATTCAAGGCCAGACTGAGCACAGCAGTCTGTCACTGCCCGAGGTACGTACCTGGTACCTAAGTTACCCTTTTTCTTAGTACAATTAGACAGGCCCGTCTGTTTCGTGCCACGACGCCCGCGATTCTCTGTTCCCTTTTTCCCTCCTTTGTCTGGGCCTCATCACGAAACTTCTTGACGGCACGGCACGTCAATTGAATACTGGGCTCTTCGCCGATGCTCCCAGTGAGCTTGTATAGCCAGCAGCCATGATTTTGCGGTATCCAGGTCGCCTGGTGCGACGCCTTAACGGGCAGGTCAGCTTCGGTCACTTGGCACCTTGGACTGGCCCGCGGGCCCGTCATTGGGGGCCAAGCAGTGCTACAAGCAGGCTGCGCTTTTCGACACAGAGCGGCAGAAGGAGAGGTACGTATGGATGCTGATTTGTCTGTTTCTGCACATTCTATTTTTGTTATGAGCAATTGTGCTTTTCTGGGGCCATGGTTGCATATTCGTTCTGCATTTGCCGCCTCGTTCAGGGGTCCAGAACCAGCATCTGGCTTCTGCCCCGTCCGGCTTCAACCCGAGCCGTCACTGAGATCGGCTTATGGCTTACATGACGGTGCTCAGTCTGCACCTCCATGCAATCCACGAGCCGTGTTTCTAAGTTGCAATCCTTGGATCTTTGCCTAAATGTCTGTCAATGGCTGGTCCACTCTTGAGATACACGGCCTTCCACAAGCATACATGGGCTACCATCCATGCCACTTCCTCAACTTTACCATGTGGCAATGATCAACGTCCAATGCCGAGTGATAACTAACATGGGCAAATAGAAGAAATCCCCGATGATGCGCAGGGCCAGCAAGGCCCCAACTTCTCGGAGCCCACCCTGCTGGCCAAGATGGGAGAGTCGGCTGCCACGACTTTTGCATCCATCCTTGTGCTGGGTCTTGGCTTTGCAGCTGCTGGTTACATCTATCACAAGAGCTACAAGATGATTGTCCTCTCCAAGATGACCAATGCTTTTGAGCCTGGTGATCCCGTCCTCGAGCTGGCCGCCATCGGCAAGGATGTCCCTCATCAACCTGGTGGTTCCAGTGAGCACTGGATACCCCGTCCAGAGCAGCAGCGTATTGACGATATTGTCATGGGACGCAATGTTGGACATTACCACCTTTTGATAGGTGACAAGGGTTCTGGTAAAAGCAGCATGTTGATTGACGCAATGCGCAAGAACGATGGCGACGGCGTTGCCATGTTCGAGGCACACGCCGACCTCGAGATTTTCAGGATCCGCCTCGGCAAGGCTCTCGACTATGAGTACCATGAGGACTACATCGGAGGCTACTTCAGCGAGAGGGGTCCACGTGAATCCACGGCCTTGCTTGACATTGAACGTGCCCTCAACAAGTTGGAAAAGGTTGCTATGCAGAAGCGACGAGAAAGGGGCAAGCCATTGGTCGTCATTGTTAACCAGATGCATCTCCTTCGCAACGATGGAGATGGGCGAGATCTTATTGAACTCCTGCAACAGCGGGCTGAGCAATGGGCTGCCGCCAGCCTGGTCACGATGGTCTTCAACTCTGACGACTACTGGATCTACGAGCGTCTGAAGCAGTTGGCCACCAGGATGGAGGTCCTCCCTGTCACTGACCTGCCCAAGCAGCAGGCCATCTCAGCCCTCCAGAGGTATCGTCAAAGATATTTCAAGGAGAATCTTGACAGTGCGACACTTGAGGAGATTTATGACAGGGTTGGTGGTCGTCTAAGCTTCTTAAACCGGGTGGCCAAGAGCAGAGATATGCTTGGAACCTGCGAGAAGATCAAGGACATTGAGAAGAGATGGTTCCTCAACCAATGCTGGATCCTCGGCCCTGAGATGGATGACGATGTTATGGATCAGCAAAAGTGGGCGGTAAGTTGAGATCATGTCTGGTTGACCTGGATTTGACATTGACAATTGTATAGGCTGCTGCCATGTGTCTGGCCAAAGCTCTGGTCGACAAGGAAGAGGAGATGGCACAAACCTACGACTCCGATGTCGGCCATATTCTTCCCACATATCCCTTCCATATTGCTCAGCAGATCATGACGAGATGCGACTTTATCCGGGAGCTCGACAGCCTGAACCTGTTCAGCATCACCAGCCAGGCGGATGTACGCGCGAGCAGCGTTCCGATGCACCGAGCTTTCAAGGAGATTTGCGCCGAACCCAACTTTGAGAAGCACCTGGAGGGTACTATCCAGAGAATTGCCGACATTGAGAGTTTGGGCCGAACTCGCGAGCTGGTGGCCAAGGACTTGGTTCTGGGCGGCCAGTACGAAATCGAGCAGAACCGAAAGGGCATTACGGTGAAGCTCAAGGAGGCGGAAAAGGAAGACGATTAAACGCCTTCATGATTACCCTGATCACGTTCCTTTGGAGAGAAGTCAAGACTAATGACGTTGTTCCTTTGTATTTGAATGGATGGTTTGGGAAAAGCCGGGTCTCTCTGGAAACGGCTGGGCTTGGAGAGAAGAGGTGAAAAGGCGCTGGGTGATGACTTTGGTCTCTGGTGAAGCGACCTGTACAACTAACAACTAACAGCATAGATTTCCTTGGCTCATGTCGACACAACTGTCAAATTTTCTAGAGTACTCGTAATGTTTAACAAGAAGTTATTTTATTTTGTAGCACACCTTGTATCGTATCATTTACCTTGGGAGCTCTGGCAACGGATCTAAGTGAATTGATGCCTGACCCACAAGGCATCAACCCCTGGTTGTCACGAAAACGCCAAACACTGCAGCTCGCCTCACCTCAGGGTAACGCGCTGCCAGTTTTTTTCCTGCAGCCCCACACCCTTTTTCCAAATCTCCTTACCCTACACATGTCCTCTTCGCGCCTGCTCTGAACAAGAGAAAAGACATCGACTCCTACAAGCTCATCGATGTCGTCCAACGTCGCTGGCAATAGCAAGTGGCCTGATTTCCGGCTTGCGTCGACCCTCTGGTCCCTTATGGGCTCACCGTCCAACGGGCCAGATAAGCAAACTCCCACCGACCGTGCCGAGAATCACGACCACGACCGAGAGCAGCACCAAGAGAAGAACCCAGACGCCGACCGCGACCGTGAGCTACGAGAGTCATTTACACCCGTCCAACCGATGATGGATTCTGGAGGGCAGGCAATTGACGGCCTGGGTGACTTCGATGGCTTCGAGCACGACCCCCAGGTCGAAACAGAGGAAGGCGCGCAAGACGATGACTTTGGCGCGCTCGAGATGTTCGACAGCAACGCTGCACAAGCTCCCTACCCCTCACAAGTGAACGACGCGTCTTTTGACAACCGAGCCCCCGAGGCGATCATGGATGATGATACACCTTCATCCCAGAACCGAAAATCCAAACGCGACAAGAAGGAGCGCAAGAAGAAGGGAACCACCACCGACAGTGCATCTCCCCAGATCCCTACCGAGGAAGAGTCTTCGCGCAAGCCCAGAAAGTCCAAGAGAAAGGCTGCCTCACCAGTCGAGATCCCTGACAGCCTTGGCGAAAACAATGCATCAGCTGCCGACCAGCTCCAGCTCCAAGAAGCCGCAGCCATCGAGTCAAACGAAGAAAATGCAGTCCCTGCTACACAGCCAAAGCGCAAGCGCAAGTCCTCTGATTCCTCTGATGGGAAGCAACGCAAGAAGCGGAAGCCCCATGATGACGAGGCCGAGTCCCAAGACGTCGTACAGGGAACACAGGAAGAGCCTGTGTCGGATGAGCAAACCAACGGCCGTGATGCTCAGGCTGCCTCATTTCTACGCACCAGAAACGCGTCTCGTGCGGATGCAATTTATGACGACATTACAGACGGCACTCCCAATTCACCCAGCCATGCTCGCCTGCAGCTCCGTGAGGCTCGTTCACGGGAGGGTAGTGCCCCCGCCAACGCACACGACGAGATGGATGTCGATGCTCCCATCTCTCACCAAACCCCTGGCGATGTCACCGATCGAGATCTAGGCACCGACTCATTTGTACTTAACGGCTCCACCAGCGCTGCTGACCATGATGTCGAGAACCTGGCCAGAGAAGCATGGAATGAGCATGTCAATGGGCAAACTCAAGACCCCTATAGCCAGCCAGATATGGAGATCCCAACTTCAGCTCAGCGTCCACAAGCTCATGATGTCTACGACGTTCCTGGCAGCCCCATCCACCAGACTCCCCATCCACCTAGCAGCGCCCCTAAGAGAACGCGGTCTTCGGCCAAGGGTTCTTCAAAGAAGGCCAAACCCACATACTTTGAAAAGTCACCATCTCCAGAAGTGCAGCAAGATGGTCTCGCTCCCCTGCCATCACCTTCTGCTCTGACAGCCAAACCTCGAGCCCGAGCTAAGAGGGCCACAAGACGTAAGAAGGTCGAGCCCCAGTCATCCCAGCCCATGCCAGATGGCGATGAGGAGGTTGAAGAGAGCAGTCAAGCGCGTCGCAACCGAATGTCCGGTTTCACCCAGGGCCGCTTCAGCGATCAGGAACTGGGCCGTATCGCCCAAGCAGTTGAGAGCTACCGGGTAGAACACGACATGCTCCAGTACCAGCTCAACGAGATGATCCATGCCCCTGGAGGCACAACTGCCGGCGATGAGCATGCTGCTCTCTGGGCACGCATCTTTGAGACTTGCCCAGACCGACACCGACAGAAGATTATCAACATTACCCGCAAGAAATTCCACAACTTTGTTGCTCGTGGTACCTGGACTGTTGAGCAGGACACCGAACTTCGCGACTTGATCGAAATCCATGGCACAAAGTGGTCCAAGATTGCTGGTATCATCAACCGTCACCCCGAAGATCTTCGAGATCGTTACCGCAACTACATTGTTTGTGGAGACGCCCAGCGAAAGGATGCCTGGGACGAGACAGAGGAGGGTAACCTCACACAGTATGTGATGGAAGCTATGGGCGCCATTGACGAGTTGCGACGTATTCAGCCATCCCGTGAGCTGCTTAAGAAGCCTTACGAGGAGCTCATTGATTGGCAAAACATCAGTGAGCGTATGATGAGAACACGAAGCCGACTTCAATGCATCACCAAGTGGAAGGCCATGAACATCAAGACCCATGGTAAGGACAAACTGGTATCCACTCAGCCAGATGCTCCCATCACGTTCCGTCTGGAGAAGGCCCGTCGACAGATCAGCTCGATGCCCGAGGAGGAGCGCTACCGCATGATCATGGCGATCCAAGGCTCGCCCGCTATGGAGGAAGCAAAGATTCCCTGGCAACGATTGGTTGATAAGCGATTCCGCAACAGCTGGCATCGTCCTACCCAGATGCTTCTGTGGCGACGTCTCAAGCAGACCGTCCCCAATTGGCAGGAGAAGAGTGTGCGAGACTGCGCTCAGTTTCTCACAGATGTCTACAGCCAGACCGGCCAGCTTCCCAACGTCGATGATGACCATTTCGACGATTCCGATGAGATGACGTTTTTGAACACTATTCCTAAGGCCACTGTCCCCGGATCACAACACTCGAACCATCACGCTGCCAATCCAGTCAGTGACGCTTTCGTTCCCGAGGCGGAAGACGTTGAGCCCCAGTTGAGCGAATACCCCCTTCCTGATGAGCATATCCAACCCGACCTGCCGATCGAGCCAATGGACCATGTCGAATCTTCCGTGCCCATAGCTATGATGGAGGCGGCCGCTCCTGTTGCTCCCATCGCGCCTATCGAATCTGCCGACATTGACATGGTTGATCCAGCTCTTGCTATGGAGCCCATGGAGGCGATTGAGACTGATCAACCCGCAGAGGTTGTGGAAGCTGCCCAGCCTGAAGAGACGCCTCAGCCCGAGGAGCCCGCTGAGACCGTCGATTATGTCGAGCCTGCTCCTCCCAAGGCAACTCGCACTGCAAAGAGGACAGGAATGGGCAGAGCAAAGGCACCAAAGGCCCCCAAGGCTCCTCGCAAGTCGACAGCCAAGCCCACTCCTGCTAAGCCTACTCCTGCTAAGCGAAGCACCCGGCGTCACACAGCTGCCTATGAGGACCCTACTGAGGTTTCTGCAGAGGCCGAGGCACCAAAGACTGCGGAGCCACGACTGCGCAAGAGAAGGATCCTCTCCAGGTTCCGCTCTATCAACGCCACCGAAGAGGTCGATCCCAACGATTCGGACAGCGTGATGGATGATATGGAGGATCTTCCTGCCCGTGTCGCTGTCTAATGAATGACGGATAATGGGTGTAAAGGGCACGAAGGGGATGTGAGTGCCTAGGTACTTTGAGGATCAAGAGGTGCATAGATTTTTGGACCGGACTCAGATGGGGACTATCATAGCATGCATGTATGAGTAGCATGCATGTATGAGTAGCCACAGCGAGGGATGCTAGCGGAGAGCTAGGCGTGTAATTAGAGGTCCTCTCAGAGTTACTGTACTCTGCTGATGAGAGACAAGGAGACGCGTCAACGACATTGTTTTTGTAAGGAGCCGTTTTTTCACGAACAAAGAACTTTTTAGTCACAATTTAAATCTTATCATAAACAATGTGCTTCTAAGTGTCGTTAAGGGAGTCAAGTTTTTTGAAGTTTGTAATGTTTTTGGTATCATTATCTCATCATGCCCCTACTTGGTCATCATCTACTCAGCGCCTGTTTTTTGAAACCCCTTCATGGGGAGATCATTCAAATACATCCCCTGCTCCATACTCCACTGCCGGATATCACATCCCCAAACTAAGCAAAGCCTTCCATCCTTAACGAATCTCAGGATCACGCATGAAATCAGGGATAGACAGTCCACCAGCGCCAGGCTCATACTGAGCTGGGTCTCTCTGCACACTGCTGACTCTGACTCGTCCAACTTCTCCCTCAGCACGACGGATAGCGACGTCAACAAGGCCGACGGCGTCGCTGACGGGGTTCCCATCGCGACCGGGGGCGAGGGCGGATTCGTTGTCGAAGGAGTAGATCTTGATGCCGCGGAGGTGCGTGTCCTTTCCGTTCTGGTGGTTCTCGAGGATCTGCATCTGCAGGACCCAGGCGACGAGGGTGTTTCCGTCAGGATCGCCGCCAGCGCCGGCGACGGGGACTTGCTGCCAGCCGACGGGGTTGTCGAGGGCCATGGTTGCGAACTCGATGAGGTTGTTCTCGCCGGTGCCGGCCTTGAAGACGACCTTGGTGGGTGTGTAGGACTCGTCTTCGTTGTAGTCCACGTAGAAACGAATGTCGCGGATGTCGACGCGGCGGGTGAAGTACATTGTGAGCTTGTGTGGCTGAGGGCCATCGGACCTGGATGTGTCAGTTGCTGGTGCATATAAGAGGGTGGTGCGAGGTGTGGACTTACTGCCAGTACATCTTGAGATCGTCACTCTTGAGTTCCTCAACACCGTTGCCGGGCTTGTGGCTGCTGACGGTGAAACGGGCAAGGTTGGAGATTTCTTTGAGACCAGCAGTGGCAGGGTCGATGAGATGGGCAACCTCCTCAACGTCTTCATCCTCGGCTGGCTCCTCCTCCTCCTCGATGCTTGTGGTTTCGGCTTCGTACTGCTCGGGAGACATGGCTTCGTTGTCATCAATCTCTTCGTCCTCCTCCTCGACTCGCTCGACGCCTCGGTTGTTGTAAGGGCTCGGGATCTGAGGAGTGGCGGTGGTGCCGGGACGGGCCATGCCCAGAACGCTGAGGTCGGGCTCGGAGCCCGAGTCGTCGGAGTCAAGAAGAGGCATACTCAATCGTGGGTGATCCGCGGGCTGAGCGGCTATCATTTCGTTAACAACCTCCATTGCAACTTCATCAACTGCCTGCTGGATTTGTTCATCAATGGCGGCGTCGATGAGAGAGAGGATAGGGTCTTGGCTCCAGTCCTCCAAATCGACGAAACCTGGAACGCCTCTCGAGTCGAAGTCTGTCAAGTCGGTGTCCGGAATGAATGGACTGCGCTCGATCTCCGAGTCGAGATTCAAGTTCCGAACAACTTCCTCGACAGCGGCGGCCTCGGCGGCCTCACCCTCTAGCGATTCCCAGTTGGTGAGGTACTGTGCTTCCTGAGCGATGGCCGAAAGGTTCTCTTGGCCTGTGGAGTGAAGAGGAATGTTTGTGCAGCAGCCTTGGCGGTTGAGACGACTGTTGGTCTTGACGGGAAGCTCTCCCAGGGGAACTCGCTTGAGTAGCTTCTGGTGCTTGAGAGGAGTGTGCCGAACGTTGGTGGAACGGTTGCGAAGAGCAGGCATGTTTGCGGATTGATTGCGAATTCTTCAAAGTGATTGAGGTAGAGAGAACGAGCAATTGAAAAGAGATGATCTTGCGGGATGAAAGATGTGTGAAGTTGCAAGAAGATGAATTGGGTGGTGAGAAGTGTCGAGTGTGTTAAGTAGTCGAGGAGAAGAGCAAAGAGGTGGGAGAAGGATGAGAACCTTTCTGGTGATTTTTTGTAATTGTCCGAAAAGGGATGATTCCAAAAGTCCAAATGAGGTCATATTCTTGATGCCAGTGACAATTGATCATATCAGGCGCATTTCAACTGGTAGATATGCTCACATTTTCTATTTGAACTAACAAGGGGTGTTTTGGCACTGGCAAAAAGCTGCAGGAACGACACTCTGCAACTGGCAGAGCAATGCAAGAAAGAAGTGGGGAACAGAAATACTTCCAAAAAGAGATCGGACGAAATGAAATAAAAAAAAGAGGTAGACCTACTCACTTCTATAGAGACGAAATGGGTTCGGAGGAGGTGCTCGACGACGCTGTCGATCGGGAGGTTGATCGGGCGTTCGATGCAGCGCAGCAGGGGCATCAGGGGTTACCAGCGCCGCAGCGGGTGATGCACCCGGAGTTGGAGGAAGTCTAGCAGGACCACTGGGAGTTCCAGCTGGTGAAGATGTATTCGGTATGATACCTTGGGGACTTGATGCGGCGGCGGCGGCGTTGGGAGTTGTATGGGCAGCAGCTACATGGCGGGCACGCCTTGAACCCCGCGTAATGTCCATAACAGCAGCAGCAGGAGCAGAGGCGCCTGCCCGATCAGCTGCAAACACGTGCAATGGTTTGTGATAGAGGGTTGCCTGCACTGTAGACTGGCTGGTCTTATCCTGGATTGTCACTGCAAGGCGGCTGTCAATGTTATGTCAATGGGCGACTTGCATGGGTAATTCGATTTACACGCGCGGTTAGGGGTGAAAAATGACGTGAGTGGGTGGTTTGTCGTTGAAGCGTTGACGCGTGGTCACGTGATGTACTCTCCATCATCTGCTGAGTGTCTCTGTGTTCTGTGTTAGTACCAGCCTCAACACCATCTTGATCATCATAACTGCATGGATGTCATCACTCTTGGGCATCACCGTCCCTTGCTTCTCTTGCGTGATCCTGTTCCACTTCCCCTTAATGAGAGAATTTACCCCTCATGACCTGATTGAAGCTTCACTCAAACGAGCTGTGCATCTTCCTCCTGACCCCAGAGTAAGGGTCCATGATACCCCACCAAACCAACCTCTTTTCTGCCTCGCCGATGAAGCCATCCCCGCATCCCAATTGCCTAGCCTTGGTCCCTTTGAAAAATGCTAGATTCAACTTTCTTGCAGGATTCGATCAAAGTCTCTGTCACCGACCGCTACTTACGCGAGACGCATTGCCAACTTTTGAGGTTATGTCCTACTGTTGTGGGTCAAGAGCCACATTATGCCTCTTCCGGAGCCGAATGCATTCTCGGAGGCTTCGGACTTTGCTTTTCGCCGCCACCCGACATTCATCCATCTCATGGATCCCATCACGACAAAAGGTTTCCACTAACTTGGCCCCAGAATATCATCACACGTCTTTTTGATGATCTTCGATGTCGTTACATTCGATTCAAAGTCTCTTCTAAAAAAAGTGAAATCAACGAGGCCAGTTCTTCACATCCAGCCTCCCCGCAAAGAACGCCTTGACCATGTCAGACAGCAAGCATCTCCTTACCTTGGCCCGGGTACAGCATGTCTCAACCTTAAAACCTGCGAGACCGCACCAAACAAGTGTCTTGAGTAAGGCATGCAAGTGATCGCGTGGTTGCGCGTCAAAGCTGCATTAGTGTTCAGTGATATGAAACGACAGCTTCTTCTCTGTGATTTTCCATGGAGAAAAGAAGCTTTTCTCCTCTTCCAAGTTGGTTTAGTCAAGTTCCTTTTGCTGCACGACCTACGTATGTCGTTCAACTTGAAGCAACCCGCCTGTGGATCTCTCTCAGCCAGCCTCACTTACAGCCTTGATCCCAGCTCCTCCCTCCACCCCGTTAGCTAGCTCGCCTCGTCTGTCTCTCGTCCCATTGGCAACGATCTGGGTCTTGTTTGCAAGCTACCGACATCGTTGAGATCCTTTCGCCGCTAACAGCTACGTCATTCTCACCACCACTTATCTACCGGACCTCCCCGCTCGCCACGTCGGCTTACAGACCTTCAGGGACCTCCCATGAACAAGACCCTTTCAGACTTTTTTGCAAGATCCAAGCTTGAGCCCACCTTTTTTTTTTCACTCTTCCACGCATGCAAGTTAGGGCTCGCTCGCAGCTATTCTCTACGGCCGATGTAATCTGGCGCCGAGGCTCCTTCGAATGCCTCCATCCCCACACTGGGACCTCCAACGATGTCATTTGCAAGGGTTAATTGAGAGAATCAGGGCCGAGTCGGGATGATGGAGATCTCGGGGGAACCCTGAGTACAGCCTCTTGGTTGAGAGATGCAAAGGCATAAATATCGAGGGCATCTCGACGGTGGCAATCATGAACCAACAGCTAGCAGAACAGCAGCAGTAGCACAAGAATCGAGGGCTTCTCTCGAGTTTGAATTTTTCGGTTAATGTCTCTTGATTCTTTGCCCTCTATTGAAACATCTTTGAGATCTCCTACCCCTGATTTCGACATGTCCTCTCTACACACCCCCAGCGTCAGCCGCTCAGCTCGCAGTACACCTGCAGCCAATGTGTCGGCCTACAGCCCACCAGGGGAAGCAATCAGCTCTCCAAACAACGAGAGCGTACCCTTTGCACCTCCTGCTTCCCCTACAGACCAGCAACCTTCACGAAACTCGGAAGCCGATACCATTGTACCCCTTCAGCCCGCTCCTAGTCATGAAGCCATTCGATCAAGACCAGGTTCTCGTACTGGTGCTTATGCTACTCCTAAAGTCGCAACTCGATTCTCTCATGATGTAGATCCTCTTCAGCACTCGGGGGGTTCTATGAAGTCTCAACGACGTCGCTTCCGTGAGGACTGGGACTTTGATCAAGAGCCTCGTGATCACCCTACCCTTGGCGACTATGAACGATACTGGCGCAACGAGGGTCGTCCGGAGCGTTATACCTCTCGGAGAAGCAACTGTCCTCCCCCGGCGTTCATGAACCGTCGTCGAACTGCGCCGCACGACTCTGATGAAGATCTCTACAATGATGATCTCCGCTACGCCAAGGATCCTTTCGAAATCACCCGAGGACGACGACTGACGGACGAGGAGATGGGCTACCATTCAGGTCGTCACAACCATCAACGCCGTCCCTCTTCAAGCCATGGTGTCAACCTTGCCTCGGGCCGTCTCGAGTGGAACAACCTAACCGCTCATGAAAAGGCCCAGGTGATGCGTCTCCCCCTAACCCAGTGGATGAACTCGGAGTTCAAGAACCACTTTGTCGCCAGTCTAGGAGAGTTTATCGGTACTACCATGTTCCTCTTCTTTGCCTTTGCTGGTACAGAGGTTGCCAATATTCAGTCCAACACCAGCGCCAAGACCACTACGGGAGAGTCGACTGGTTTCTCCGTCTCTACTCTTCTGTACATCTCCATCATCTTTGGCTTTTCTCTCATGGTCAACGTTTGGGTCTTTTTCCGTATTAGCGGTGGTCTTTTCAACCCGGCTGTTACTATTGCCATGTTGATGGTCAAGGCTATTAGCCTGACACGAGCTGTCTGCCTTTTCGTCTCTCAGATTCTCGGTGCTATGCTTGCCTCGGTTGTGGTACTTTACCTTTTCCCAGAGGCGTTCAATGTTAGAACTACACTGGGAGGTGGGGCATCACTAGTCCAGGGAGTGTTCATCGAGGCTATCCTTACAGCTGAGCTGGTATTCACCATCTTCATGCTTGCCAAGGAGAAGCACAGGGCTACTTTCATCGCCCCCGTCGGTATTGGTCTGGCTCTGTTCATCGCCGAGATGGTGGGTGTTCAGTTTACTGGAGGATCTCTGAACCCTGCCCGAAGCTTTGGTCCTTGTGTGGTTACTGGTACCTTTGACACTGAGCACTGGATTTACTGTAAGTCTTGAATTCTTGATCGGTTTTCGAATACTAACGAGAAACAGGGGTTGGTCCCTTTATTGGATCTCTCATTGCTGTGGCGTTTTACTGGTTCATCAAGACCCTGGAATACGAGGTAAGTCTTTTACTCTACAACATTGATGCAAGTTGCTAATGGAATATAGATGGCCAACCCTGGCGCTGATGGTGATGATGCCAACGACCCAACCAAGAACCCCGAGAAGCGAGCCGAGATCCAAGCGTCCAAGCCGCCCTCTATCCAGTTCGGCCTGGGCAAGTCGCCTTCGATCCGCAGCTAAACGGGGCTTTTATGAAGCATGACATATATGACTTGCAAGACATACGATAAACATGAAGTGAAGTGAAGTGAAATGTACAAAGACAATGAAGGAAATGGACAGATCAACGATCGCATTCAATGAACACACGAAAGACCAAAAAAAGAAGGAAATTTGCACAGTATGAAGGAATGATTTTATGTATGCATGAATTTGGAGTTTTGGGTTTTTTTGCTTGCTTGCCGGCGTATTTGGCGGCCGGGAGTTACTATCCTCCAAAGGAGAGGGCTATAGAAAGGATAGACAGGCGGAACAATCTATGGTGTATCCTTCACCAACTCTTTTCATTGCTAACCTCTTTCATGTACCCCTTGCGATGCCTTTAGTAGCATGAACACTGCCATCATCATCCCGTGCCTTCTAGTTCCCTCACCGCACTTCTGCACTTGTCCAACTCTTCTAGGCTGCTCAGACATCACATGGAAGTCGGTCATCATCACTCTGCATGCAGCCAAAGCTTTACGAACGACATCTTCACATCAAAGGTCACGAATGATTTCAAAGTTGTTTTTCATTGTGTCGTCCCCGAGATTAAAAAGTAGAGGTGAAAGAACATGTGTAAAGATCAAACCTGGACCCACGAACCACAGTCAACAGGCTGGCACAAGCTCATCCCCCAAATTCCACCATTTCCCCTCAGCAGCGACATGTTCCATTCCAAAAAGTTGTTGTTGAATGATATGATCCGGAGTTGATGTTGGTTGGCATTCGATGATCGCTCGGTGTTGGGTCACCTTTCAAAGCGTCAAGGTGATGCAGAGTGGTCTGTCTAGATGTCAGCGAGATGTTCCCAGTTGGATTTTAGAGGAAGATACATACCTGACGAATCTTGTTGTGTCAATCTCAAAGTCATATCATTGGCGTGTGGGTAATAACCCAAGTGAAGCTTTAGTCCTCACGGATCACAACAGCAGGAATTCTACGCGGCTCCTCACCCCGCTTGCAAAGAATGACACTGACGGTGGGACGGCCGCCACGCTGGCGGCGGACGTTGCGGAGACCCCGGAACTTGGCGGACATGGAGACGATGAGGATAGCAATGACCACGGTGGTGGCCCAGCCGGCCCAGCCCTCCTTGGAGAGGGCTCCCAGGAGGCCAGTGGCGCAGGCGGACGAGTTGGTCATTGCGGGTGGTTGGTTGTTGGTGAGGGTTTTGGGTGTGGGTTTGAGTTGTTGGTTGAGGTGGGTGTCGAAGTGTTTTCGATGTTGTGGTGAACGAGAGAGAAAGAAAGAAGATGACTTCACGGAATGGAGTTGGGGTTGTATATCTCTGTGGCAACAATAGAGCTTGTTTTGGGGGAATAATATGAAATGATCTAGAAATGCGTGCCTTGCAGTGTCCTGAATTGACGCTCAGATCTGGCAGCTGGTGGCCACTGACAATGACGTTGCGATAGAACTGCGGCAAAACTAGCTCTGATCGGGAGTATCTCACTATAAGCTCACTTTGCCCATGCAGTTTCTTTTCTCCCATTTTAGGAATCCTCAAATAACCCTCTATTTGTGTGCCTAGGGCTCGCTCCTGAAATCCCCCCAATGCATCCTGACAGCGTCTGGGTGGCATCTGATGCCGAACTGGGGGAGCTTCCATTATTGCCCCGGCGAGCCATTCTCAGACGCACTTTAACGTTCCCTCTTTAAATGCTATTATGAGTTTCAGAGGTTCCAAGCTAAATGAAGCAGTAAGTTGTCGAGTGAAATCTGATATCTGAGGATGGTTGAACTTGTCCAATGACATGCTCAAGCTCACGAGGTACATTTCCACATCTGGGCATGACACCTCAGTATCAATAGGAGGAACAAAGGAGTCAGGATTTTAGTATTCATCGACAGTTAATTGTCGATTTGGTATGTGTAGGCCTCTACAGAACTGTGAGTATGGTAGAAATGACCTCGAGAGCACGTCCCGATCGTTGTAGTGATCGAAGCTGTTCCACCGACGCACAGAATTCGAATTATCGCTCTCCTCGTCAACAAGCTCACTAGGAAGCCCCGTTGGCTCAGTGGTAAAGCGTATCACTAGTAATGATAAGATCACTGGTTCGATTCCAGTACGGGGCATGTGAACTTGTTTTTTTGCCTTTTCTTGAATTTTTTTGGGTTCGAGAAATCGAATGGTGTATGAAACTGTAATTATTATGCTATCAATCATGTTGGGCGTTGTTCCCCTTCTGGCGAGCTCACGTGGTGGCTTCATCATGATAGAACACATGCCTCATGGGAATTTAATCAGGTGCTTCTAGAATGCAACAAGAACAAATGATGGTTGCGTGGGGGGTGCAGACCCCGGTAGCACAAGAAGAGTATGATGTTGGAGAGCGAGATCACTTGATGTGAGGTTGCGTTGATCGTATCTGAGATGAAGCAGGACGAAGCGATGCATCCCGGAATACGACATCTACTAGACAGGGCGCCCTCGCGTTCGCGTTAGAACAAGTAGACAGTACGAGACGTCGTTCGTTACACGGGATTCGGCAGGGAGGCTCTATTGCCAATAAGTAAGTTTACACGAGCCGGATACGGGATTTCGCGAATATCATCGTCGTTCAAAACATCCTACCCTGAACCCTAATCTCAAGTGATTGCGCAAAGTGTCTAAAACCCAACCAAGATAAGCATACCAGCCCCGTGAGAGATTAGGTAGAGACCTTGCTGTCCGTAGTTGGAGCGTTTAGATCCCGTGATGTGAGTGGCTCGTGATGATGGACATAGATAACTCAAGTCAGGTCCCAACCGCCACGTTCTGATGCAAGACAGCCGTGATGTGATGACCTCACAAGCGCATTTCATGCATAGATGGCACACACCACACTACAGTACCTTCCCCCAGACAAAAGCGGAGAATGGACCATCTGCACGCGGGTGCAAATGAGCAAAAAGGCGCATGCGGGTTTGTTTAGTGTCATGGGCATGAGCCCTCATGAGACCCTTGCCCTCCCGGATTCATTAATGACTTTTTTCTTTTCTGGAATGGGAACAGTTTCACGCGACGAGCAAAGAGAGAGAGATTGATTTCTTTGTGTCAACTGGTCTCGGGTAAAGCAAAGGGGGGGGCTAGAACAAAATGTGTCTCCAATCTTAATAGCAAGGGCAAATTAAGATTGATGTCATACGCGCCCACTGGCCCCCTGGAATTGGGCATGTATTGATAGTGATGGGCAATGCCGAGCCGAGCTTCATTTGCCCCAAAGGCCCAAGGTTACTGGAGTGGAAATTGTTCCATCCTTTTGACAGGAAAGCTACATGAAGTTTGAGGTCTGCAGTCGTGATTGGTGATGCACGTGAGATCCATGGGTTGGTCCCCGATGACCGCTGTTGCTGCATGCGTCAGGAGTAAAACGAAACACGGATACTGTAAAAATAGACAGGCTTGGGTTATTACATCTCATGCGGTCCTGTCATGCAGCAGCTACAACAGCTATCGGCTTCTCCGCATCCGTCATTTATTCAATCTCTCGCAGACGAGGAAGAGAAATCTGATGATGATGGGGGCGTGTCCTCACTCCCTCCACTCGAAAGAAAAAAAGCTATCTCGGCTCTCATTTTAATACCACTTTCTCAATAGACCCAAGGCAAGGGGCACAGTTCAAATAGCCAGCCAATCTCGTGTCCGAGAGCCCAATTGGGGGCATGGGAGACACATACTACGTAGTAGAGAGGTCCGACTTGTCATCTGCGATAGCGTGCGGCTGTTGGCCATGACGAGACTGATGAGGTGCGTGCATGATGCGACCTCCTCGTTATCCTTTGCCCATTAATTAGATGGGTTACCCAGACAAAGGAGACGCCATATCTTGGTCCCTTTTGCTCCGCTGACACTTGGGGATCCCCGAGGACCTGTCACTTGCGCTCGAGTCTATCGTGTTCATCTTGGATCCATGTAACTCACCCTTCGTAGTGGTCCTACTCGATCGATGACTTGATGATCATTCTCGCGTCTCCTTTTCCCATCTGCCAAACAAAACATCTACACCCTGCATTGACCTCACACACCCCCTGAAGGCAGGTCGCTAATTCCAGGGGACCTGCTGCCCTAAGCCCCGCTGGGCAGTCTCTTTGAACCCATTAAACGCTAGGGAGTGGAGGGGTCCATAGGAGCTGTCCCCTGGGCGGTAGGTGGGGGGAAACCTGCCGAGGGAGATGCGCCAGTCGCTAGCTCCAAGGTACTACCCGTCCCTTGGAACTTGAGTCGGGGATGCAGTACATGCTTGGGAAGGTACAAAGTTGATTAGGACGGGGGGGAACCTGCCGACCTTTCTTTCACCTCTACTTTCTTTCAAACCTCCTCCTCCTCTCCTCCCTCCCTCCATCTCTCATCTCTCCTTCATCATCCAACATCTGCTTAATTCCTTCTGTGATAACCTCATATCTCTTTCGATCGCATTGTATCCTCCCACATTCTAATCGCCCGCCATGACTCTCACCGATGAGGAGCTCGACCGCGACTGGCAGCCCAGCGGCCGTCGCCCCCAATCGTCCGTCTCCCCTTTTATGCTTCCCCCATTGACGGTTGAAACGATGCTGTCGATGTACTCGTCAGTGGCGCGCGCGCAGAGCTAACCGTTACATCCTCGACAGAACCATCGCCCGTTCCTTCTCGGCAGAGCTGATGGACATTTTCCGCATCGAAAACTCACTGAGCGACCTGGACCAGCAAGTCCACGACAAGTTGGTTCACCAATTTTAACTCTCTTGGTCAGGGCGCCGACGCCTAATCTCGTATCTTTAGGAAGCAAACTGTCGACAAGAACACCGAGGAACTTGCCTCTCTTGAGGCTCGTATCCGTGAGATGGAGGATCGCCTCCGCCGCTCCGCTCCGGGTGGCTCGCGACCCTCTCTCGCCCAGGTCGCCAACGAAGGCGCCGCCGCCCACGATCAACAGCAGCACAACAACCAGAACCTTCAGGCCGAAGACGCTTCCAAGGATGACGCCAAGGCCCGTTCACGACCAGGCACCGCCCGCGCCACCCAGCAGGCCCCGTCCTCGGGCAACATGCCCCCGACCCCGGGCGCCAGTGAAGGTGAATACTATGTCGTCACCCACGCTGACTTGCGAGACGGGTCCCGCTGACGAAAAGATTGACTTTCAAGACGGAGACCATGAATAGAGAGAGAGCATAAGGACGACATTCGACTATAGGCCATTTTAATCTTCTCACAAGGCCCGGTCCAGTCTCAGGAGACCAAAGCACCCCTGCCGCGGTGGATCTCACACGAGCATCATGTGCGGAGAAGGGTATCGAAACCGCTCACTTGTCTCAAGACCTGCTCGATGACACCTCCGCGACCGGGGTTAGCTTCGCATTGTTATTTTGAATGTTCACGAATTAGGCCTGGGCGCATAACCCAACGTTCATGCCCACGGCTGCTTGTCATGTATACTGGTTGTTGGAGTTTCTGGGGACTGAGGGGAATCAAATGATCCCAGGCGTGCCCTCCCTCGGGCCCCCTTTTATGTCGTTCGCTACGAAAGATTCCCGGCGTTTTATAGAGGCAGCATTGCAACATTTTTGACTACCACTACATCATTCATCCTCTCGCTCTCGGTCGCACGTATCGCCTCCGGCTGCTGCTCACTCGATGAGGTTAGGACATATATTTCGGTTATGGTTTGCTGCATGGGAGGATAATGGAGGGGAGGGATTCCATCGTTTGGACGAGGGTGCATCTGGATAGGCGGTATTATGTGAGTGTCTTGTTGATGGACACTTGGAGTGATGGCAAGTGCATCACCATGTTGGAGTTTATATGTCAATTGAGGCATTACTAGGTTTGTGTCTACCTTGATTATTTCACATAGGCGGGTAATACATGCTTGATTCCTCACATCACACGTTGTTCACATCCTTGTCAAGATTAATTGTCTCGATTTGAATTCACTTGCTAACCCTAGCTTGCTGCGTCATATCGAAATGTACCATTACAATAGCTGACTTGTACCATACTTGGTCATAATTATCAGAATTAGGTTCCACGCATGCCCTCCTTAAGAATATGTGCCATCTAATGTCACTCGTCGATATCGTCGAGATACTTGTTGGCAAACCCAACCTTGTTGTTCTCTATATCGAAAGCAACGTACAGCGCCTTGAGCACCACGTCACCAAAGATGGTGACGCCGCCTATGGTATCGGCACTCTGCATGCCTCCCCAGCAGTACTCGGGATCGTTCTCGACAGGTCCATAGTTGAGGTACGACCCGGGTATGGTCAAGATGTGCTCTGTGTTGGGCAACTTGAACATCAGATCTGGTAGACCCTCGGCAAACTGGCAGGGAAAGGTGAAAGAATTGCTGAGGCGAGGGTCGATGCGCATACCTGGCACGTCGTACCAGTACAGAGCGGCAAGGGAAGGAGGCATGAACAGCAGCGAAGTCCCCGTGTCGATGGTGGCCTCGAACGTGTGGGCGAACCAAACACGACGCTGACCGTTCCAAGCTGTCATGTCAAAGGTAACGTCCCAGTGAGGACTGTCCTCGCGCGTGTTGACCCACGTGATGTTGTCCTTGATCCGGCTCTCGTCGATATGACCGAAATCGAAGCGGCCTGTGGCGTTGCGACGCAGATCAACCGTGAAGACTGGGTTGTCGAGATGTGGACGCAGCTTATCGAGCATAGAGGGAGTCTGAGGGGTGACGTTGCTGGAGAGGTTCTTGGCGAGACCCATGATGCCTGTGATATCGGTGTTGGTCTCAAACCGCATGGCAACAATCTGCGCTGACTGGATGGCTGTGTCCTTGAGTTCGAAGCTGCCCATGCGGACCGTGTCGAGGTAGACGCTACCATGAGCATGGGAACCGTCGACTGAAATCGCTTGTCAGAGGTTTGGCCAGATAAATGGAAGGAAGCCAACTCACCATAGGAAACATCCCACGTCGCATCACGAAGACGTCGAGAAGTCCTGGACATGTTGGGCTTGTACTGAGGAGCCCAGGGACCCTCGGGGTTGTATCGATAGACGGTGTCGGAGGATTGCACCCAGCTAAACAGTCAGCAGGGCATCACTACAACAAACGTGGAATTCTTACAAGTCGGCGGACCCAGTGTCGATAGCGATCTTGACCGTCTGGGGAGGGTTGCCAATCTTGACGTCGGCGATGTAGATGGCGTCGTTATCGAGAGGTTCCACATTCACCTGGCCATCTGCACACACCATCAGCAACTATTCACGTCAATAAACCGTATGACCTTACCATCATCAAGAAGAGAAAAAGACTCCAGAGTCTCTCGCGAAAAACCACCACCCCATTTCTCCTTCGCAGCCACAAGCGCCTTGACAAAGCTAGGCTTGGAGCCACTGCGAGTGCTCGCCTCAAGAGAGAAGCCAACAGGAACCTTTCCCACAGGCACAGGCGCGACTAGGGCAGTCGCAAAGCCTGTGGCAAGGAGCGTGACGAGCAAAAGAGGGCTTCTCATGGTTGGAGAAGGTTGTCTAGATAGGCTGGCGTGTGTTAAGGCGAAGAAGAAGGTGAAGTAAAGAGGGTTGAAGGAGAAGGAAGGAGCGACGGATGGTAAACCGATTTGAGACGGGAGGGTCCTTTTTTTTTTTTTTTGTTTACCTGAGGAAAGGATGGTGGAAGGAAGGAAGGAGGGAATTATATGGCAAGGAAAAAAAGACTGATGGTTGGCAGTGCAAGGTCAGTGAATCACTCAGAAACACCATCACCAATTACCAAGTACTACAAATCCCTCTCTAACAACCGCCAAGTCTCTTTACTCCTAAAACTTTTTTTTTCATCACGAGATCAGAAAAGGGTTTCATTTCCACGAGAAAAAAAAAGAGAGGCAATCAAATATAAACAGGCTCCTTCCCGATGTATGACAGTCGCCTCATATAAACGATCCCCCTTACACAGCACGCGTTTCTTGTATCTCCTTGGTATTTTTTGTTTGTAGCAAACACGGGAACGTGCCTTTTTTCCCTTTCTCTCCTATCCGCGTCTCCGGTAGCAACGATGCTACACAGGCACAACCAAGACACGCATGCATGGCTGGAAGTACAGGACTCCATGAATCTTGGGAAAGGGGGGGAGGAGGCCTCGTGGAGGAGAGATCTATAAGTTTTTCTCCCATTTTGTGCAAGTATAATTGGTAACAGAGACAGCATGGCATTGATACGATACATGAGACCTCCCACGAGGCAAACTTGGACGGGATCGGTCACGGGGGAACGGGAGTTGATGACGAGTTTTTTCTCGTTGCCGAGTACCTTTGTTGATGACATGTTGGACGGAGGAACATTTCGGGAATGGGATGCGTTGGCTTCCATGGAACAATCCATCAAGTGACCAAGACAAAGGTACATTTCACATACAATATCCAGTATCCAATAGCTACGTAGGTAATCATGAGATATCGTGACTATGTCCTCATTCAAGTGTCTACTTTGCTTCATGGCCAGATGCATCTATCAACATCCATACCGGTATCAATCAATCCATACAATATCAACACCAAATAGTTAAGTAGCTTTCCTTTTTTTTTTGGCTACTAAAAAAAACACACCAAAAAAATTTCAACTGGGCGCCATCTATAGCTCGTCATGCATGGGCTTCTCCTCTTCACCCTTCTTCTCCCTCTTCTCATTCTCCTCCCTGAGCTGCTTGATCAGCTTCTCCAGCTGCTCCTGGTCGAGCTCGCCGTCCTTCATAAAGTCCTCGGGGTTGATCTTGACCGTCTCTTGGGACGCGTCACCGCTCGCTGACGACGACGACTTGCTCTTCTTGCTCTTCTTGGAAGACTTGGCCGGCTTGGCGTTCTTCTTGGCTTGTCGCGACTTCTCCTCCACCTTTCTGGCACCCTTGAGGGCTACCTCCATACCAGCCTTCTCGAGCTTCTCGCGCTTGGCGATGAGATCCTTGAGAAGGAGCACGGGGTTCTCGACCGCGCTCAGGGCTGCTTGCTTGATCTCCATCTCGCTCAACCACTCTTTGGTTGACTTGTGAAGAGTGATCACCTCAGTAAGGTCCTCAATGACGTAGAGAGGAGGGATGGGGCCCTTCTCCTTGATGACGTCCTCCATCTTGCGAGTCGTCGTTGTCGACGCACTGTCCTCGTCCTCGAGGCCATCAAACTCGCCAGTCTCCTTCTCAGCGGGGGCCTCGGTGGTGCTGGACTTGATAGCCTCAGAAGCAGAAGCAGAGGCCGAGGCAGATGAGTGCCAGCTCTCGTGCTCCTTGATTTGTCCCTTGATCTGCTCAACAAACTCGGAAGTCTTTTCCAAGATATCCTTCAGAGCAGCGATCTGCTCAGGGCGTTTCTCAGCTTCGTCTGCCCTCTTCTGAATAGGGGCAACGCGGTCCTGGAGGACCTTGAGCTTGGCCTTGAGTACATCCTTGGTAGCATCAGCTCCATCATCGTAGAGCCACTCGCTGGTCTCGCTCGAGAGCTCAGCCAGCTTGGTCTTCTCCTCCTCAGTGGCGGCGGCGACAAAGGCATCGTTCTCAAGGAGATCTCTAATCTTGTAGGTGTATCCCTCAAGCTGGTTAAGGGCCTCTTCTCTCTGTAGTCGGGCCTTATCGGAAGCGGCAAAAGCCTTGAGGCGGTCCTTGGACTTGGTAATCTCGGCCTTGGTGAGATCGGGAATACCGACATTCTTCAAGGTCACGTCCACGGGGATGCCAACAGTCTCTCTCTTCTTGACGTCAGGCTTGACTTCTTCAGTGCTGCCAGAGGCCGTAGACTCAGCCTCGGACGAAGCGGATTCAGCGGATTCGGTAGAGGAAGAGGCCTCTTCGGAAGCCTTCTCCTTCATCTCCTCCTCAGAGCCCTCGACTTTATCCTCTTCCTTGAGAGGCTTCTGGTCCTTCTTTCCGAATCCAAAGAGGTTCTTGACACCATCCACGAAGCCATCCTTCACCTCGGCTTCGCACTCGACAGCGGCCTTGACAACCTCGACCTCACCGTTCTCGCTGCTCAGTCTAACGGCAAGCTTGAACTGAATGTCCGACTCAATGCATGAAGGGTACTTCTCCTTGATGGCCGCGAAAGTAGCAGTCAGGTTCTTGGTGGTCAGAGTCTTGACATCCTTCTCCTCAGAACTAACCTGCTGGTAGAATGTAGCAGTAAAGTCTTCGGTGTTGGTGAAGGCGACCTCCTTAGGGTTGCCCTGGTGAGACACGGCAGACCAGAGACGCTGCTGCTGAGTCTCCTCACCAGCAGTCCACTTCAGACCAGCCGGGTACTGAGCACCCTCAGCAATTCGGATCTCCTTGACACGGAAGCTGGGGCTGAGCTCGGCGGCTCTGAAACCGGCACCAAAGACGGCGGCCTCATCAGAGTTGACATTGGTTCGGATCTTCTCTGGGGAACCGGCAAGCTTCTCAAGAACCTTCTGAACAAAAGGAGTTCGGGTAGCGCCTCCGTTAAGAATGATGGAATCAATGTCGATAATGTCAAGGTTGGCCGTCTTAAGGGCATCATTGACGACAACAGTGATCCTCTCAGCGTGCTCCTCAGCCATCTCCTCGAACTGGGCGCGGGTGATCTTGTACTTGAAGTCAATGTCCTCGTACAGACCCTCGAAGCTGGCTCCAGTGTTCTGGTTGGCACTGAGGACATGACGAAGCTTCTCAACTTGGTTAGAGAGCTTCGCGACGGCGCGGCCGTGGGCCTTGACGTCCTCGGCGGCAACAGAAATCTTCTGGGCGCCCTTGGACTCGACGAATTGGGAGACCATGTCGTCGAGGATGAGGAAGTTCAGGGCATCTCCACCAAGAGTTCGATCCCAGCCAGCGCCCAGAACCTGGACTTCCTGGACGGTCTTGTTGTACTTGCCAATGTCCTTGACAGATCGGCTCTGGAACTTCATGATGGTAGCCTTGGTAGAACCGGCACCCATGTCGAACACCAGGTTGTACTCAGGCTTAGATCCGTTGCTGACGTTGGGAAACTCTCGGCTGGTGGCGTAGTTCAGACCGACAGCCAGACCATCACTGATCAAGCTGAGGACCTTCAGGCCGGCGAGCTCGGCGGCGGTCTGGATGGCCCGCTTCTCGTCGACGGTGTAGAAGGGAGGAACGGTGAGGACGATGGAGCGGACACTGGTTCCGTCACCAGCAGCCACCTCAGCGTTCTTCTGGATGCTCTGCAGTTCCATGGCGAGCAGCTCCTCGACCATCCATGCCTCAACCTCAGATGTAAAGGCCTTGCTCTTGAAAGCAGCGGTGCCTCGGGTGGCGTGGGCCTCCAATTGAAGGGCGGGGTGTCGGGCAGCGTATTCCTGAACAATAGAGTCCTGTGTAGTGAGACCAAGGATGGTCTTGAGGTTCGGGTAGACGTCGCTGGGGAATCGAGGAGCAAGAGCCATGGCGTCGGCGCCGTATGCTCTCTCGGGGTGCTCTCCCTTCTGAGGACCATTTCGTGAGGGTTTGAAGCAGACGGCCGACGTCTCTTTTCGGCGGGAGTCCTTTGTCAGGACGATCTCGAGGGGGATACCAGGCTTGACGAGGGCGGCCTTGATGTACTCTGTGCCGAGATCAACGCCTAGAACGGCGGCGACGGCAAAGACGTTTGTGGCAAACAGGAAGACGGCCGCCAGGAGCGCCTTCAGAGGCGATACTCTTGAGGATGCCATCATGGGTGGTTTTTTGGTGGGGGTGCGCGCGCACCAGATTCTTGGGGGAGAAAGTCTTATCAACGAGGAACGCCGCCTCTGTAAAGCAATAAAAAGGGAAAAACAAAGGGGAAAGACGATTAACGTCTATGGCAGTAAAAAAAAAAAAGCCCCGGGGAAAGTTTCGTTAAAAAAGGTTTAGTAGGAGAGAGAGAGGTTGATGTGGCCTCAATGGGTTGACTCTCCAATGGGGACAACTTTCATGGGCCGTAAGGTAGGTAGGTAGGTACCCTCAAGAAGCCACGATGGCTGTTAAAGCTTGTGCAAGTTTCCAGCCACTCAAAGGAAAGAGGACAGCTAACAATAGGTACAGATTGGCGCTGACGTGCCTTGTAATGCGAGGCTGACAATCGCGATAAGCTGACAGAGACTATTTATTGGTCCGATAAGCCCCCTGGTTTCGGCCTCGTCTTGGCGTTCAATTCGCTTGACACATCAAAGCCCCAGGATTCCCCAACCAAGTCCCGAGTCGTGGGCAAGTGGCTCAGTTGTCGTTCAAAGTTCATGATCTTTGGTCACAGGCAGAAACCCATGGATGAAGTACGTGGTTGCCGTTTCTTGCATGCGTGAATTGGCCAAGGTGTTCTCTTTGGGATGGAGAGGTAAGCTACGCTTAGTCGGCCCGCAAGGTCCCTTGTCTTGTGCCCGTTCTCGCACCATGTCCACCAAGCTTGAACCTGTAGCCAGTAGAGCTTGCATGATGCATTCCTGCAGCCGATTATATGCAATCTTTCAACGTCAATAACGGCAGAAATATCATGTTTCTAGTTTCAATAAAGTCAAGATACCTCTCTCAGCTACATTTCTCAACTCTCCTAGGACCACGTTGCTATAAGTTGGTAGGGGTTGAAAAAGACCTGACCCTTGGCCAATTGTAACCCCTCCAAAGCTCCCCACACTTTTCAAGACCCCTGCGAACCCTATGACGGCACAGGTTGAAGCTCAAAATCAGCCCTACGTCAATGAGCCACATCACGATGCTCAGAGCTCAAAAAGTGCCCGGGTTGACCAATGCTTGGTGAAATGAATGATGCTGGGTCGATGATCATTATCAACAGTACTGAATAATCACATCTTGCTTCCAAGTCAAATTGTCTCACATAAACGTGATCACACGACTCAGCCGACTTCACATCAAAGACAGCACACTGGCGGGTATCCATTCACATTGTTTACCTACTACCCCATGTATCCTTCCGGAAGGCCTACAGTGTTACAAAGGTATTAAAGACTCCGACCGACACCGTGGCCAGATGTATTTCCGAGTCCCAAAATCAGCAAAACCCCAAAATGCAAAGCCCCCCAAGCCCACCGTTCCCCGGCCAAATGCCAAAGAAATCTTCGACTTGCAAACGCCGTCATCTCATGGTGTACATTGCCTCCGGGAAATGCAAGGAGATTTGTAGGTTGTGATACGATTCTACCCATGCCATTTCATGCTGGGGAGCGCTTACGACTCCTCGTTGCGGCGGCCACCTCGGGGGGGACCGCGGTGACCACGGCCTCGTCCGCGACCATCACCACGGTGGCCGCCTCGGCCGCGCCAGTCACCACGACCACGTCCGCGGTGGCTGCCGGGTCGGTTTCGCTGGACCTGGTGGAATCCGTCGTTGGGGTCGGCGGGAGCGGCGGTCTGGATCGGCGCATTAGTCTCTTTGCCCTCACGAGCATACAACATCAACATACCTCAGCGGCGTGCTCAGGGTGGTCATCAGCCCAAGACTGAGTGTTGGCAGCAGGGGCCGGGGCAGCAGCCTCAGCTTCAGTAGCCTCAGTAGCCTTCACATCAACCCACTCCTGAGAAGCGGACAGCTCCTGGTTAGGGGTATCCCAATGGCTCTCGGCGACAGCGTTAGCGGCGTCATCGGCCACGCTCGCGTTGGCCAGACCGTTGGAAGAAGGCTGGGCAACAGCCTCGACGGGAGCGGAAACATCGCCAGCCTCGATCTCGGTGGCGGAGGCGTGGGCGATAGTGGGGTCAGAGGCAACCTCGGCGGCCGGGGCTTCGTCATAGGGAGTCTTATACTCTTGAGCCAAAGACTTGACCTTGGAGACTGCACCTTGTTAGGAAAGACATGACGGAACGGCCGGTCAACTCACAAGTGGTCTGAAGCTGCTCTCCGGGAACGCTGAAGATCTGGTCCTCAGTGCCGTTGACAAGCTTCAGCATGGACTGAACGGCGTTCTGGTCGCCAGAGTAGATGGCAAGAAGGACACCCTCGATAGCCTGACTCTCGTCGGACTCAGGTTCCTGAGCCTCCTCACGGCGGTAGGCAGCAAGTCGCAGGAACTGCGACAGGACCAGCAGGTTGTCGTTCAGAGACTTGCTGGCCTCCTCCTTGGCCTCAGCGACAGCATCAGCCTTGGCCTTCTCGAGGTTCTTCTCCCACTCGGCCTTGTCGGAGGCGGCGCGTGTCCGGTATTGCTCATCGACCTTCTGGTATTGGGTGAGCTGCTCCTCGAACTGAGCGAGCTGAGCCTGCAGAGCGGGCTTCTTGAGGATCTGAGCCTTCTGGTCGGGGTTGATGATCTTGGTGGAAACCAGTTCATCGAGCGACTTGTCAGGGTGTTGGGCTAGAAGAGCGTCGGTCTTGGAAGCGTTGGTCTAATCGCGAGGGGTCAGTATGACGAAACGTCAAGCGTTTGGGGCGCGAAAAGAGAATGCGCGAGACTCACAATCTTCTTGTTGACATTGCGAATGTTCCTTTTTTGCGACCGTCAGCGTCGAGCTCCTGTAAAACTGCCGCAGCAGAGCAGCGATAACTCACTTTTGGAGCTCCTTGATGTAGGGGGACTCGAAGGTGTCGTCGCCGGTCTTATCGGCGGCGGCGGAGGTGACGCTGGGCGCGGGAGATTCAGTTCGCTCGATGATGGCCTTGGCGGCCTTCTTCTTGGCCGACTTGGAAGCGGGCTGAGCAGCCTGGGCAGCCATCGCGGGAGAGGGAGGGTGGTGTGAGGTCGAGGGTGGAGGATTCGAGTCAGAGACTGTTTGCGCGAGGGTTGGAGAGGCTGTCGTCGGTGACGTGCGACAGGCTTGCAGAGGTGGAGAGAGCTTGGTTTAGGGACGTAAACGTCGTAGAGAGGATCGAGAGGGAGTACAGGTAAGATGAATGCCGAAGCAGAGGGGTGGAGAGGTGGAGAATGCGGGTGAGTTGTGTGAGAAGACGAAAAGAGGAGTTGGAGAGGCAGAAGGCCAAGTTGTGGTGGTGGTGGTACAGGTCAAACGAGGCCAGCCAGCCAGCACCAGGCAGCCCAGGGCAGTGAGCGCCAGTGCCAGGCCGGGCGCCAGTGGCACTAACCCCAAGTGCCCGGCAACCCCCTGCATGGCCTGTGAGCGATGGACACTGGCCACTCTTGGTTCTAGAAGCAATAAGAAGACTAGATGGAGTCATCGAGACACAATCCAACAATGGTTCAATTGGCATGCTTTGTATTGATTCATTTCTCTCGCCGTGTGTGAGGCCAATGTATTCATCCTCATTCTTTGCCTTTGCGACAGCTACGTATCCTCCCGTCTCTTTTCAAGGGGCCCCATCGTTCCAGTTGCCATCCACATCCATCGTCATGGCAAAACTGCCCCACTAACCCGCCAAGTCGCATTGGATTCAGCTGGTCTCGTGCTCAGCCAATGCACTCCATTTGTCTCGCCTCCTCTTTGCGACGAGCCCCTTTTTAGAGCGTGCAGCGCATCCAGATTCAATGTCCTGGTCCTCCTTAGGTGTATTGTGTTGCGCCATAGACTCTATTGTGAGTATGTTTTCGTGGTGGCGTAGACTTGTCGCGACGCGGCTCTTTGGCCTAGCTAACACCATTCGCCCCGTTGTCATCGTCTGATCTTGATCGCATATGTCGTGGTTTGAAGTGAGTTGTCTCTTTTCAACCCTTAAACTTGGTCAAGGTGTCCTGGGAAGGAACCGTCAGCTTGTGTTCGAGGAGAAGTATCGCGTGGCACATACTCTCGTCACCTTCTTGACGCTTCGTGCAGACAGTCCTCGCTCGCCTGATTGCTTCGATTGAATCGCCGCTTCCTTGACAAGGCTGTTATCGTGATTATTAGTATTATATCGATCGATGTGGGGTCTCAAATTCGTACGTTTCCATGAATAAGACATAGTCGAGGAAGATCTATAACATGTAAACATTAGCATGACATATTGCGACCGCGAACCTATCCACACGCACCGTGACATCGGCATTCTTTTTGATGTTGTGATTAGAATGCGCCTTGATGATCTTCTTGACAGTCGCCTTGGGGTATGCCTTCTTTCCGAGAGCCATGGTGACGATGATGATGATGAAGCTGGTTGACTTGTTTACACGCTTGAGCTGTCCCCGCAATTGGATGTTGACAAGGCGTGTTTTCAGCCTGGCGGCTCTCTGACCTCACCTGGTGCCTTGAGTGCGGAGCTGACCAATCGGCAGCGCCCGAGCTTGAGGTACGTACCTGGGAGCTTCACACCCTCAGCCTGACCCGCCCAGGGCAATTTCTCAGTGCGGAAGGAACCTGAGGAGGGGCTCGGGCGTACAGTGTCAGCCCAGATGCCTTATCCCCGCACTGTAACCCACCTTGGGACTCTCTGGTGGTATTCGAGCTGTGGGCGCGAGATCACAAGCTTGATATCCGTACAACAGACACACCTCAGTTGCCCAACATGGCCTCAATAATGCAGCGCCGCATGGTAAGTACTCTCCTATCGATCATCTTGAGCATGAGCATGTCTAACGGTTCTGCAGCTCTCCAAGGCGGACGAGGAGACGACCGACGAAGTCGAGGTGCGACGAGAGGATCAGGACAAGATCAACCGGTTCAGCCGACTACACCAGCGTGAGACCGTCTTGGAGGAGGAGCTGAGCGCAAAGAACGTACGTCTACCGGAGATATATGCCCAACGAATTATACAACCTCTCTTGGACAAAGACTGATCCCTCAGCAGAAGGAAAAGGAGGAACTTGACGACTTGTCCACAGAACTCGAACTTGCCGATGAGGACGAAAAGATTCAGTACAGACCCTTCTTCACGTCTTTCTCTAGAAACACCGGCTAACCACCGCCACAGGTACAAGATCGGCGACGCCTTCTTCCACGTCTCCCTAGAGCAGGCTCAGGAGATGCTCGAGGAAGCCACAGAGAAGCTCGAGGAGGAGTCGACAGAGCTGGAGGAGAAGCTTTCGTCCATCCGCGAGGACATGACCAAGCTCAAGGTCGAGCTGTATGCCAGATTCGGAAAGCAAATCAACCTAGAGACCTGAACAAGAAAACTTGAAGCTCCTGATACCCCCCGGAAATGAGAGAAGAGCAAAGCCTATGCCAAGCCAACAACCGGCTGAACTCTTATACTTTTAGTTCATTTGAAAATGCAGCAAACTGGACAACCTTTGACAACAGATCTCGTGACGCCCCCAAAAACGGGCCTCAAAGTCGGTTCCTATTTCCGATGGACGCCTCTGCTAGGGTCGGCATGGCAGAGCAAAGTGCCCGGACCTAGTGTTCTGTCACTTTCCCGGCTATCATTACCGGTCTGCAAGCCAAACCCTGTCGGCTGCCAAAACGAACCAAGGGCGAAGCTCATTGATAAAGCGGTCTATCCATCACCTTTGCCGCGATTCGTCATGCAATCTCGATGCTCTCCGCGCTAACGCGAACTGGACTGCGATCGATATCCGATTTGATCGGTCCGGGATAGGCAGTTGTCTCCTCGGGTAACATCCTCCCTCCTCCACGATGCCGCTCCCGCAGAACTTGCCCACACACACTCTCTCGCCCCCCGAAGGCGGCGCCATCCCACGCCCATCCGAACTGCCCCCCCATATTTTGAGGCCCGGCTCCGGACTCTGAAATAGCCAATAGTGGACCGGAGCCGTCTTATCCCCGGCTTTTGGGCGGGGTTGAACGCCCTTGTATTGCCATTATGCCCGATGAACTGACCGTCATGGGAACAGTCAAAAGAGTCAGAGGACGTTTGCTCCGCTTTGCGTGCTTGGCCAACATGCTTCCTTTTTTTCTTCTTCTACATCCTCGGATATCTTATTGCCACTCTGTTTCTCCAATTGACCCGTGTTCTTGTGTGAATAACCTCAGTGACTGTTATCTTGAGCTCATACACAAAACCAAACATGCCTTCGAGTGAATCCAGCGAGACAATGCGGGATCCGTCCCCATACCGTGAGTAAACGCCACCGCTGTACCATCTTTTTGTGCCTTTGATTAGCAATGCCTTGTGTCTTCTTGGATCGTGAGCTTACGCACCACCAGGGGGTCGGAGAAGAAGCAGTACTTTCTCAGATAGGATCAACCGTCTGGAAGAGATCGAAGCTCAATCCCGTTATGAAGAAGAGGCGGCAGATCGAGGCATCGGTGCCCTTCACAACATTCGCTCCCGAACTCGAAGCCGTACCAACGAGGTTCTTGTCAATTGGGAGCTGGACGACCCTGAGAACCCATACAACTGGTCAAAGGTATGGGGACCTTTATAACTAGTCTAGCAGTTACTCTACTGACGATTATTTTGTGTCTGTAGTCGAAGAAGAACCTGGTCCTCTTCTACACTGCTGTGCTAGTTATCAACTCCACTATGGGCTCTGCTCTCCCTAGCTTGGCCATCCCCAACATCGTCGAAGACTTTGGCATAACCTCCCAAGCCGGAAAAGTCCTGCCCATCTCGGTCTACCTCATCGGCTACGTCTTCGGCCCAATCATCTGGGGCCCTCTGAGCGAGCATTTTGGCCGGAGAGATCTCAGCTTCGCAACATTTGGCTTGTTTACTGCTTTTACCATGGCTTGTGCCCTTGCCCCCAATTGGCCTGCTCTGCTCATATTTCGCTTCTTCTGCGGTGCCTTTGCGAGTTCGCCTATTGCTATTGTTGCTGGTATCTTGGCGGATGTGTATAATGACCCGCGGACGAGAGGGAGAGCGTTTGCCATCTTCATGGTGGTGAGTTGCCCAACGTCATCATGACTTGCCAATGCTTGATCAAAGAACCCAAACTGATTTGGGATAACAGTGTACAACCGGAGGCCCTATCCTCTCTCCCATCATCTCTGGATTTGCTGGTCCTAGCATTGGCTGGCGCTGGGTCTTCTGGATCGCCCTCATCGTCGCTGGTGTGACCCTCGCCCTCATCGCTTTTCTCCCCGAGACGTACGGACCAATCCTCCTATCCCGCCGTGCCCGCAAGATCCGCAAAGAAGACCCAGCCTCTCGAGCCATTGCCCCTCGCGATCTCGAGTCGACAGACCTCAGACAGCTCCTCACAGTGGTCCTCACACGACCCCTTCGCATGCTCATCTTCGAGCCCATCGTCAACACCACCTGTGCCTACCTCTCCCTCGTCTACACAATCTTCTACATGTCCTTCCAGGCATTCCCCATAATCTTCCAAGATGTGTACGGCCTCTCACCCGGTGTCACAGGCCTAGCCTACCTCCCTATCTTTTTCGGCGCAGCCGTGACTCTGCCCATATTCTGGGCCTGGGATAACGCCCTTGCCCGTGCCACAGCTCGGGATGCCCCCTGGGTTCAACGTGAAGAATATCGTCGTCTTCCTCTGGCCTGCCTCGGTGGTCCCCTCTTCGTCATATCGCTCTTCTGGCTCGGCTGGTCTGCCCGCGAAGGCGTCTCCTTCATCGCACCTATGCTAGCCGGAATCCCCTTTGGCATGGGTTTCATGCTCATCTTTATGGCCATGCTCAACTATCTCACAGACGCCTACGAGATCTTTGCCGCCTCAGCCAACGCCGCTGCCTCTACCTGCCGCTCCCTCTTCGCAGTCGTCCTACCCCTGGCCACAACCCCCATGTTCCGTCGCCTTGAAATTCCCGGTGCATGTTCCCTTCTTGGAGGTCTTAGTGCTCTCATGTGTATCATTCCATTCGTCTTCATCTGGAAGGGTCCTAGCATTCGTGCCCGGTCTCGCTTCTGTATTGCGTTGCGTGAACGGAAGGAAGAGATGCAGCGCAGAGAGGACGAGGCGAGGGCTCGGCTGGAGCGTATTGAGCTGAGAGACAAGGAGGAAGAGAAGGAAAAGGAATATGTCTAAAGCGGTCTTGGCCTTGTCCAGAGTCGACTCGTGGTTCCCAGACCACACCCTTTCCTCCCAGCCTCTTGGTTCCCATACTGACCACTGACTCTAGCTCATTGTCCCTTGATGCCCACACTTCGGTTTGTAGGACTCGCCAATTGGGCAGGGTTCTCGTTGATGATCAGGTCTTAGGTGCCTGTGGCGCGGAATATGTGTGTTGCACAACGCCCATCTCATTGCACGGCACAATGTCACGAAACAAAAATAAGGTCTCTATAGAGTGTGTGAAAATAGGTTGGATCTCATTCGAAGTTTGGATATAAAATGCGTAAGTAGTTAATTAGTTACAAGCATCGCCTTGAAAACCTACAGAATTAATGTCTTTTCGACCAACTCCCTTCGCAGTTCCATAACGCCTTGCATATCCACTTTTGACTTGTACGGTTCTTCATCTGCTGTGAGGCCGCATACTCATACTCTTCGTTTCATTCTGATATAATCTGCCAGTTGCGTCTTCAGAGCGTCGTTGCTTTCGCGTGAGTTCAGCCAAAGGCCTCCCTGCCCAGGTAATAGATCTTGAACGATGCGTTCGTTGATTCTTTTCGATGAATGCCTTGAGCGCCTCGTGTCCTCTAATTTCGGCTGACCCCGTATCTGAATCTGACTTTCCCTGCTGGCTGCTGTTGGCGTAAGAGAGGCGGCTGTCCGGTGTAAGAAACACGTCTGTTGCCACAGTGCTCTCTTGAAGTAAACTGGGTGTGACAGGTGTAGCAAAGGTTTCACCCAAGGCCGATTCATCACCATGGTCATGAGGCTCCTCCATGGCTGCCTCGTGCATCAGAGCGGATATTCTGTCACCCAAACTCTTGGTGGATCGTGGTCTTGACGCTTTACCTTCGGGTGTTGACAGCCTGTTCTCGCCCTTCATGTTATTGATTTCCTTCTCTAGCACTCGAAGTTCTTCGTACCCTGACTCCGTAGGTTGGATTTCGAGTTCAGGGTACTCCAAATGAGCTGTTTGTGAGCTAACTCGGCCTTTCGCAGGCACTTGCGCCTTTTCTGGTTGAAAATGTTTCGAAGGCATCAGTTTGACGATCTTTGACTTTACCACTTGCCCATGTCTCGCGGAAAAGGAGCGTGGTAATGTCTGAGCACGTTGCTTCTCTTCACCAGGGACCAAATCAGTGGCCTAATAAACCTGGCCCTCTGATGAGACAAGCTTGATTGCAAAATCTCGCGGATAGACGTCATCCTTGGCTGAAGCATTTTTGTTTCTCTCTTCTCTGTTGTGTGATGGAAACCTTGCCCACGATCTTGGAGGACTCTCCAGATTTAGAGACACCAAGCTCTCAGCACCCCCCGTCGTGTGAGGAGTCCCAGGACGCATCTGAGCAACCCATCTTTGAATGAGCCATTTGGAATTGTGCTCACCAGACATTTCATCAGTTGTTGGGGTTAGTTGGGAGGTTTCTCTCTGAGTGTTCTCTGTTGAAGGAGACCCCTTGCTGACTCTGTTCTGTGGTGTACTAGTCACTCTCAATGATCGGGTAGATGACACGCTTCGTTGCTGGTCCGGAATGGGCGTGCTTAAGCGATTGCTGCCACTGTGCCGTTCTTCTGCTTCAAGTCTGATGGCGCGTTGCCACAAGTCTGTTGCGCTTTCCTGGCATTCCACAAGTGGCTTTTGAAAGATCTCTGAAGATAGTGGGCTCATATGGGACCGAATGCTCAGATTTGATAGCTTCTTTCGTCTATCGCTGGCCCCTTTTTTGTGATCGATCGCCGTGTCCTGAAGACCAAGCACAGGACTTGGCTCTCGTGAGATGCCAGGCGCATCTCTTTCATTCTGAGCACCGAGACTCCGAGAACTTACTTTGAACCTGATCGGGACAGTGAGGTGAATCTTGCTCATGAAGGACTTGCGAACGGGCTGCCCAAGAGAAGGCTCATTGAATTCTTCGCGGAACCGGCTCATATACTGACTCTTGGACTTTCTTCGAGCAAGTAGATCGCCAAATCGTCTCTCGATCGTTCCAAGTTCGGCCTCACGTTGAAGAAAACTCGCGCACTCTGACTGTGATCGAGATGCAGTGCCAGGAACGGCTTGGGTGGGGGTTTGGCCTTGGCAGCCTTCACGAACGTCAATGTCTTTGCTTTGAGGTTCATCATCGTTGGTAGAATTTTGTTGTTGTTTCTCGGAACTCTCTTGATCCTGAGAAGATTTCGCCTGCCCTGGACGCTGTGTTAATTGGTACTGTGCGATGGGTGATCAAGAACTTACACTTGAAAGGGGACATTTCCATGCCTTCGAGTTCTTTGAGATCTAGACGATACAAATTCTGTCGAGAGCGAGCAGGGCTTGGTTGGAACTTGGATGGATAACATGACGATGAGTTATCGGCAATAGAGTTGCGAGTTGTTGCTACCGTTGGAGCTCCAATTCGTCCTCCGGAACGAGGTGAGGAAGTGTTTCCAGTGCGTCGAGAGCCGGTCTCAGGATGTGGATATATCCTGCATCGTTCCGAATCGAAGCCATCACTCGGTCCTGCTTTGTCAAGTGTACCATCAGCCGCGGACGCTTCGTTGGCTGGCAACGTTTCTTCCTTCGGTATGATGTTCTGAGAGTCTGAAATCGGTTCTTCCTTCTTTGTTTCTGCAGGCCCAGGCTGGTGTACAGACTGAGAGTTATCGATTCCATTTCCAATTTCGTCTTCTTCGTCATCGTCAAAGTGAAGGGTCGAATTGTCTCGTGAACGAAGACCCTGAGCAATAAGCCACACCCCAAGAGCCGAGTGGCCATCAACGGAAGAAGAAGCATGGCGGCTATTGAAGCTATTGTCAGGGCCCAAAATGCGATCAAGACGAGTGACACTATTAGACAACTGGAAAGACTTCTGAGAATGGGCTTGCTCTATTCGTCCGGGTCGTGGTATTTGTGATGGGAGGTTGGTAGCAACACCGGTTCCATCGCCTTTGTCAACGTCTTTCTCGGCCTTGTTGTTTTCTTCCGTGGGACTGGTCCGATCCAATATCGTTTTCTTCTGGCCATCTGGGGCATTTTGGGGCTCTGAAGCGTCTATTTCGTGAGATTGGTCCTTGCCAGATCGTGGCACTCGGGCATCGAGGGACGGAGATTTATTGACAGCGAATTCAATGGCGTCTCGAGGTCCAGCACTTGGTAGACCAAGATTGACTATGGATGCTATGCAGCGAATTCCATGCGTAGGCTTGTTTTCCATGTCGTCTGGCTGTTCTGTTTGGAGCTCGTCCTGGATCCTCTGACGCATGAGACGCCTTAACTCGGCTCGTCGCGCAATCTCCTCCTCACTATTGCCAAGAGAAGTAAGGGATGGGTTCTTTGTACTCGAATCGTGAGACATAGTTCGAATGAGCTTGTTCCGTACCGCGTCAAAAGCGCAACCTCCTTTCTTGGTTGCGTGGGGTTGATCCTGATCACTGTCGGAATCGTCGTCAAGCGTATGATGGACAATGGAACCATTGTCATAGGAGCCTCGGTGATCTGGTATCGCCCATGGGGCATCAGACAATCCAATCAGTGAAGGTTGGTGCCTCATCTCCGAGTCTGCTTGTCCCTGCCCAGGAGGGGAGGTCGAAGAGGGAATCGGCTGAAGGGCTACATCTTGGGTAGGGGATGATGATATTTTTGGAGACATGCGATGAGGGCTGCAACAGCAAAGAAGCGTCATTGAGTTTGCCGGGGGAAGCCACAAAAGAAGGTCGAGGATGAATGATGGTGTTCCAAGAAAGCGTTGATTTCATACGCCCACGAAGGGCCAAGAACAAGTACGACCAGAATGGAGATGAGGAAGATCAAGAAAGCCGTTGAAGGGTTGAAGAACGAAGAATCCAAGTCAGTGGGAGTTTAAACAGACGACCCGAGAGTCCTTGCTGAGGAAGTCATGTCTGCGGCCTCTCCCATCTCAGGTTGCCCCTTCCCTATGAGGGCATTCGCGGCCACGCCTTTTGCATGTGGTTGCCTCTTGCCTTGCTCTGCCGAAAGCATGATAAGATGTAAGAAAGGAAGGCACATTCCCAGATGTATCGTTTGGTCCCCCCATGGATTGCTTCAATTGTATCCATTGGATCAATATCAAGCTGGGCCGTCATCCCCCCCATTTCGTTTTCATTTTGTAGCAATAATTTGCCGGAAGGCATTTGATGCAGGGTTTGATTCCCGCCCATTGCTCTTCAATGGTTCCATAATTGGAGCAGCTGCTGGGGGGCGTTATGGCCGTAACAAAAACCTTTTGATGATTGCCACAATTATCGAATTGGCAGTAAAAAAATGGCGGCAATCTAAACTATCGATGGCAATCCAATTCTGCTCGAACGTGAAGTTTTCATCCCGACGGAACATAGCTCCGAGTCCCAATACGGAAACTCGTCGAACAGATAGCTAGATTAAAAAAAAAAAAAAAAGTGCCAAGAACCAAGGTGAAGGGCCTCAAAATCAAGGTGAGTTCCGATTATGGTTATCGGGTTACATGATTCGCGTCCACAGCTCCCCTTCCCAACAATTTGTGGCTGGAGGGGTTGGTAAACTCAGGCATGGATCCATGGAGTCATGATGTCTCACGTAAGGGCTAAGCCTCTCAACCGAACATCGAGAGAAGCCCGATAGAATGACCGATTGAGCCCGATATTGCCCGGTAGCTACAGTTACATAGACACTAGGTTCAAACACTTGTAACACCAAGCACAGAGGGACGACGATGGGGCACGTGGTATGCCCAACCGCACGCGATGGCAGGAGACGATGAGATGGACTCTTGGTGCGGAGCAAGGAACGGTCGATCAGACAACACAGTGGCAAAGAGTGGGTGCAAAGGCCGATCTACGGCGACGTAAAATTTGGTCTCAGATCCTTAGCTTGCTCTACGGCGTCTCAATGGCGAGAAAAGGGCTTGGATTGATGAGGTGATTGACCCTCGGGAGCCGAGACCAAGCACGCCTTCGCGGACGCCTGCTGGCCCCGCCCCGTTCGCCCTGCGAAAACGGTGAAAACCCTTGTAAAAAGCTGCAGAGCTTCTGCAAACTGCCCCTCCATTAGCGTCGCCGACAGCCCGCAAGCCGCCTGAGAGGCCCTGGACATCCACACCGGCAACCGCCATCCCCGGCCAACCAACCACGGCACGCCTGTTGTGCGAATACGTGAGATTGCGCAGATTGAGGTGTTGCTGTCGCTAGAATGGGAGGGTACGTACTATCATGAGCATGAAGATCAGAACTTTGAAGCTCCCCAGCCGGGTTAAGAAAAAAACGAGACACCCGTATAAAGCTCTTAGATTATTCTCCTACGAAATGATCAATAATATAGATTAAAAATAAACAAATAATATCATAAAATATTAAGATAGTTTTTATTATATTTATGATGATATTATTTATAATCTGTTGTCTCATTCTTTTCTTGACCAGCGTGCTCCCCTGTGTGCCTGTGTCTGAGGTGGTGCCAATGAGAGCCAATTCACCACTTTTTTACCCCTCCCCCGCTTTCGGCCTGGTCTCCCTGCCTGAGATTTTCGTCTCAAAAACATTTTTCTAGCTCCCCTCCTCCCCTCCTTCTCTTCTTCTTTTCTTCCTCTTCATCCTCTCTTTGCCCTCTGTTCTCTCTCGAAAAGGATCTCTCAATTGATCCAATTTGGTACAGGCAAGGGCTCTGAACCAATCTGTACGTCAAGCTCCCTCTTTCAAGCTCCCCTCCAGCTCTTACGAGTCGACTGCCCCTCACCTGTCTCTTATCCCCATCT
>NKCJ01000139.1:0-82873 GCA_003947015.1 Fusarium sp. AF-6
AGGCAGACGTGTGAGGGTACAGATGATAAGAGGGAAATCCGGTGTTTGGGGAAAAAACTGATGGTTACTCAAGTTCTTTCACGTGTTGTTTTTGTGTTGTGTTGTTCTAAATGCCGTGAGACCCGAGTTGGAAAAGCCATCTAGTAATACTGCAGGACAGAGTAGCAACCAACGAGGACATGTGTTTTTTTGTATAGTAATCTTTTGTCCGGTATCTCGACCCCCAATTGAGGGGGAGCAAAGGCTTATCGCGGGTTTTCTTTGGGGTTTGTGGTGATTAATGGCCCGACAGTGATGACTGGCTGAATGGTGTGTCTCCTATTGGTTGACCAGGAAGTGGACCGGCAGAGTTCAGGTTCATCCCGTTCCGGTTCCTGGGGGCGAAGGGGAGTTTGAAGCCATCATGGGGTTGGTTGACGATGGAGAAAGTCTTTGATTGTGCCTGTTGGTTCTTTGTTATCTTGTCTCAGATCGAAGGACAAGAATATATATCAATCTCTTAATCTTCCATAACTTTTCTTCCACCAACCCCAATCTTTCTTCTCCCTTAGTTTCAAGTCCACGCGTCAGATTTCCCCAAGTTACACAAGAAACATACACCATGTTCTCCCCTCAAAATAAGCACTGCCAATTCTCATGACGAGATAAATTCACATAAACCTCCCTCCTTCCCTTCCTGGGGTGGCACGGCGCAAGTTTCCCGGAGGCGCGGCGCCCCACCAGGGGGAAGATCTTGGGGGTGAGTTTTTTTCTCTTAGTTGGTCTGGGCTTTTTTGGTGAAAAGAGAGGGCCTCTCTTTTTGAGTTTTTGCATCGTAAGTCGGCCAGTCAAGATTACTTGGCCAAACTCCAAGACTTCAAGATCGAATGCTTGATACAAGTCATCGGAAGGTCCGTTTTGGCAGGTAACTCAAATAATTCTCAAACAAGCCCAGGCACGATGATGTGCCGGAAACGCTCTGGGGCCGATCCAATACCTGGAATAAGTTCAAAGCTATTGAATGTGAAGCATCCCATCCATCTCTCATCCCATCAAAACAGCAAATTCCATTAGGTCAGCTCTTGACCAGGACAACATGGTTTCAGTGGCGATCCCCAAGCCAGACAAGACCCGACCTTTTTTTTTTTTTTTTTTGGTCCCCCCAGCGCATAAGGTTCTGGTCAAGCCTTCGAACGCACAAGCCCTTCAGGGCCTGGATCTCACAAGAAAAAGTACTCCACAGACCACTGTTCCACCCGGGATGGCTCATCCCACTTGCCGGTGTCCGTGATGCAAGGAGAGAGAAACAAGAAGCAAAGATGGGACAAGGGACAAAATTTTGAATAGAGTTGTAAAGAGTTATTGACCTTGATGATAATCTCCAGGGATTCAATGCTCACACTGTCATACTCAGCCCTAGAAATAAAAAATAAAAATAAAAAGAGCCGGCCGTGGTGTAGAGCGCTGATGTCGATCCTCAGGTTCCAGCCACGTTGAACCTCGGCCAAACCGTTGGTTTTAGTGACACCGGGTCGTCCATCCCGTCATTTCTCGACTTTGGTTCTCTGCCCTGTCTCCATTTCTCAAGTCGCCGTCAGTTGTGTGTCCATGAATTCTCCAACAAGAATACCCCGGCCAGGTTGGGTCTAGGGCCCTTCGGGCAGTGCCCATTCCCCTCTCTCTCTCCTCTAGAGATCGACCGTCATCCAAACTTGTCGTTGGCCTTTTACTCTCGTCCCTCCCCGCTGACGTTGACTGATGCAGCTTTTTTTCCTTTCCATCTCGTCTTTTTTTTCTTCCCTGTCAATCATATCTATCCGCCCCCCTTGTCTGTGCTTGCCCACCCCTTGGTTTTGGGTCTCGGGGATTCTCTCCAAACTCCATACTACCCCAGAAATGCCCGCGTCCTCTCGCATCGCGTAGCGCTATCTCTTCCCACCCAAAGGCCCCAGGACCGCTATCAGTACCAACCTAGTGACCCCTGCCCCCTCCCCGGCTTGGCTCTTTCAGTTTCCTGCTTGTCATTTGCGATCCAAATCTCAAAACGACTTTCTTTTTTGGCTTGGCCTCTCTTTAGTTGTCGCGCTGTCACTGCCACGCTTTCGCCTCGCCTCTCCTTCTAGCCTTGATCTTCCCTTTCTTCCTCTCCTTCTCCTCCCCCCCATTCTCCCTCCCTCCCTCACATCATCTACTTCTCTCTATCAGACAGACAGACAGACAGCCGCATCAAAAATTCCCCGAACCACCTACCAACGGGGTCTGACCTGCACTACCTACCAATAACCACATCCCAGGGCTGCTGCTTGGGGCATCGCCTCCCTGGGCTCCACTACTCCCCTCGACCGCCCCAATCCTCTCCCCGTCCCGTCTCCTGCCAACTCCATCTTCCGACATCAACCATAACCATGGCTCCGGACTCGTGGTCCGAGGCCGATAGTATATCTCAACATTCTTCCATGTCGCATCAGGATGATTCGCTCGATCGTCAACTACTCCGACATCTTATGCGCCGTTATGGTCGCGAAGGTGTCGCCCAGTTGATGGACGAGGAGGCAACCTCGCCTGCCATCTCTCGTGAGTGACCGCTTCTTTCTTGTCGCCAATCTCACCAAGTCGAGACTGCGTCTACCTTGACCTCGTTGTCGCTAATTTTCTATACTTGTGTAGTCAACGATGGAGCCTCGGTCATCTCTTCAAGTACCTACTCTTCGGTAAAGTCCGAGGATGCCGCCAGCCTCTTCGATACGGCCAGCGTGCGAACATTTTCCTCCGATAACTCTTCTGTCCGTGGCAGCAGCATCATCTCCAATGTGTCAGCACGCACCGCCAAGCTACTTGGTCGCAAATCGAATCAGTCTACTCGCCCTTCTACTTCCCAGTCGACACATCGAGAGGAAGAGGCCTCGACGACCCCGTCAGGTGATTCCGCAACTCCGGCTCCACACGCGCCCAAGCAAAAGGGTTCCTTCACATGTGGCTTCTGTAGGGAAGAAGACATTCAAAAGACGTGTACGCGTAAAAATGACTTGAAGCGTCATATCGAGGATTTCCACAACACCAACGCTCAGTGGTTCTGTCGTCATTCGGATTGCAACATGGTTTTTGACTGGCAGACGGCATACAAGACCCATCTGAAACAGGCCCATGGTGGCTCTCGCATGACACTCGACGAGGCCAAGGTCAACTTGTGTCCCCAGACCGTTTTTGCCTGTGGCTTCGAAAATTGTCCTCAGGTGTTTGAGGCTCCCAGCGACGACGATGCCGACTCGACCTTTAAGGAGTTTGTGGCCCATGTGGTGAAGCATTTCGACGAGGGATCCAACAGTGGAGAGTGGACATATTCTGGAAGGATGCGGAATCTGTTGAAGCAGTCGGGATTGGTGCGAGCTTGGGCAAATTCTTCGTGGCCCGAGGAGGAACGAAATCGTCTTCAATGGCATCCTCAGTCCAGTGGTATCCTACGGAAACGACTCGAAACCCGGCATCTGGGCGACCTGCAACTCATGGTCCAGTATGCGATTGCTCTCGGCTCGGAGCCGTCCTCCATCACCAAGTATCGTGAGGACTTTATCAACCCCGTCAAGGACCAGTGCCGCCAGCCAATTCCAGGACACAAGTCGCGAGCACCTCCTCTTCCACCTTCGGGACCTTCCCCTGATGCCGACCAATATCAGTTCCGCATTTCTCGGGGAACGAATCCCAACTTGGCAGCGTATCTGGCTTCTCAACGGCGTGTCTATGTACCCCGTCCTGGACCAGTTCGCTCCGGTCGTTCCGCCCGGCCTCCGCGGCATACGATGCCTGCTACAACGGCAGCTCCGGCACCTATGCCGCATCACTTTCAGTATGCAAACATACCCCAGGCGCAGATGTATGACCCTCGGCAGCAGCAGCAATTTGCCATGATGCAGCAGGCCACAGGAGGTATTATCGCCGAGGATCTCCGAAGTCTCCGATCTATCGCCAACAGCATGCCTGAGCAAGACATCGACATGAACGATGCCGATATGATGGATGCTGGTTTTATGCAGGAGCCGGCCTTTTCGGCACCTTATGACCCTCAGAGCATGACGACCTCTGCATCTGATGGTTCATGCCTTACTCCTACCACCCCTATAAGTCAACAAATGTCGTTTGGAGGCTATGACTCTGCATATGCCTAGATCACGGCGAGCGATGGATTTGGTTGCCTTCCAGAACTGAATGCTTGTTCTTCGGGCCGTCTATTGCCCTTGCAGTCATTCTGATATTGATACGCATGGCCAACTTGAGCCTTTACTTATAACTTGACCCACTCACTCTCAGGGACATGGTCAATGACAACTTGACCATCCTGCTCATTCCTTACTCATTACTTTTCATATACGCAAGGTTCAAGAAGATGGAAGGGATGATCGTCGGAGCGATATATCTTTGGGATTTTTCCTTTGTCTGGTGGAGTCACTGTTGGGTGGTTTTATCCACGAGGCCTATACTTTGCATTTGTTTGCAGCGGATATGGAAGTCTGGCAACCCTTTATACATGATTGGGATGGAAGAGAACTCGTTGGAGGGAAGTGCGTTGAGATTTGATACCCCGAATGTGAGAGTAAGAGATGTTGTTGTTGTTTTTTCGGTGCCTACGGATGTTTCATGAATGGAAAATAAGGATATACGTTTGAGTATACGATATTAATTTACATGTGACACTTTATATGTGACAGTTGCTTTGACATTGGCTTTGACAGTGAGGCTGTGATATGGGGATGTCATCCGAACGAGATGCATTCATGTAGCAGGTTGACAGATTGGGGCCAACGTGTCTATGCGTGATGATGGAGCATGAGCAACTGGCTGCATTTAGTCGTGATTGCTATTCAGCTGCTGGTAGGTTACGATGCATTCTAGGGTAGTGTAGAGTCTGGATAGGGGGAAGGGTGTTCGCAAGACCTACAGTCAGGAGGTACAGGCAAGAGAATGGATAGACGGGCGGGATCTACAATAAGAAAGTGAGGGATTTTCTGTAGGAGATGAGAGCTAGGAAGATGAAAATAAGGTGGTGACCCTTGAACTCTTGTCGTTGTGATGCCACGAAGTTAGCTCAATGAACACCACAAGATGGTGTTTTCCAGAGCTCAACACTAGCAACCAAGAGAATTTTCACATTATCCACTGCTACATCAGCTTTAAATCTACACCACTCAATAGCCATTCCTTAATGTTACGAGAGCTTGCAAAGTCGAAATCCTCCAAGCCAGATGACAGTCACGCGGTCGTAAAAAAAACTGAAGACACCAGGACGGTTGCGCTAAATGAAGAATGCTCAGTTTATAACCTAATTATGAGCTAAATAAGAGATAAAAAAAAAAAATAAGAAATAATAATATAATTCTTTAAATAATTTAGATAGTTATCTCTAATATTTTTATTATATTTTATTTAGTGAGACTCTTACGTTAGAAACTCGAGATAGTTGACTTCAATATCTCAAGTTTTTTTACGACCCCGTGATAGTGTAGGGTAGCTACGGTTACTGAAGGGACCTGTAATCTCCGCACTTTCGCCACGGTCTCCCGAGCACGCGATCCTTTCCCCTCCATCCAGTCAGCTACGAGCAAAAAAAGAACAAGGCTTCTTGTGAGCTGATTCTCTTCCAGGGGAGCAAAAGACCGGGATCAAAAAAGAGGGAGATAGATGGTGCGGGGATTGGAGGGGGGAACGGATGACTAGGATGACGGGTTTTTTGATAAGAACGGGCGTGATGGCATGTCCCGACTTGCAGGCTTTCCCCAAGATATCGACGTGAGAGGCTTGGAAGATGGCGCGGTTTAATTCATCTCAAGTCTAGGGGGGCACGATGGTTTGAGTCTTTTTTCTTGAGGTGTTGACAGGGGACGGAAGACATGGTCTACATGGTCTCGACCTTGGCCAGATGGTGGTCTATTACATAGCAATTCTGTCAACCTCGTGAGAAGTCGCTGTTTTTGGAGCAGCCTCAACAGCTGACGACAACCCCAAGCGAGTCAGACCTTGTCACGAGCTGGTTGGCTGAGAGCCACGAAGAGGGTGACAGGATCTGGCATATCGTAACGAAACGACAAAGCCAACCATTTGCGATGGCGTGCGGAGAGAGGACGAGGCCTCCGCACTTGCTGAAATGGCATGGCTCGAAGATTTGGCACGGCATGACAAGGGTGGTCGGATAGCCAAGAAAAGATAAGGCCAACTCGTTGGAGCCAAGCACTGCGATTGCTCATCACCCCCGCGAACCTAGATTGGGATAATGCCGAGAAAAAGAGGCAGTGAAAGGATTACAGTAACAATGCCATGCCTTGATCCTGGCTACGCGACTGGCTAGCTCCGGGTGTAGACTGCATGTAGCCAAGTTGGCTGAGTGGCTTTCATACTATGCAGTAGTACTGCGTATGGCGGCCTGATACCCGAGAGGATGGAAAGGTGCTCTATTCGAGAGAGAGTTGGGGGTGAGAAAGGGATGAAATGGCTCGGAAGGATGAGCCATGGAAATGAGGGGATGGTGACATGGCTTGGAAAGGGAGGACCTGCATGACTTCCACGTGGAATGGATGAAGCAGAGTTGCCACCAGCAAGTCGAGAAACGGAGATCAACAGACTGGTGCACTGTGATGAGTGTGAGGGTGTTCTGACTCGTTCCAGAGACGGGAGACCGACACCTCCGTGTTGCCTGCGAGTTGCCATGTGTGCGTCCGTGTGCCTTTTGGGAACAAGGGGTGCTGGGCCGCTGACAAGGGGGGGATAAGAGACAACAAGAAGAAGCTGACTTGGGTATGCTATATCTGGAGGCAGTAAGAAGAAGGGTTTCTGGCTACAAGCAGCGATGATCAACTTGCAAGCAGTGCAGCCTGCAGTTTTCACGTCGTCTTTGAGTCAACATCTCGAGATGAGATGGTTAACCAAAGAGCCATGGTATCGGTTACTCAAGGAACGTCAAAGTACTGTAGGTATCCAGTTCAGTTGGGCCACAAGGATCGGCGAGCGGGTGGGCCACGTGGGAGGGCGTTGAAGAGAAGGTTTCACTTGACGTTGGGCTGCGTTTGATGTTGATCAGTGTGAGGTGATGGAATGGCTTTCTATTTGTGTGACAGCTTTTTTTTCTGTGTGATCCAGGGCGTTTATGGACCCCAAAGATACTTGAAGAACAGTAGACGATTGATAGCAAAAGTGATGACGAGCATGTCATCTCTCCAACAGCGTTGTAGCGTGGCGTGACATTGGGCGGTCTCGACTCGTTTTGGTTTCCAGCGGGGAAGTGATGGAGGAGGGGGAGGCACGGAGTATGGAAGTACGGATATGGGAGGCACACTTGATTTTCTTTGGTAATGATGCTCAAGGGACGTGATCCTTGATGGGGTCTCTGGGGTTCTTGAGCCCTGGTTGGTCGCCCGAGAGTCGTGGGGTTATTGTGTGTTGTGCTGACGTGAAAAAAAAAAAAAAAAGGTCAAGGGCCAGAAAAAAAAGACGAAGATCATGAGTGAGACATTGAGAGACTTGAAAGCCGAGCGAGCAACAAATCGGAAGTCATGGGGTTAGGGAGGGGAAGGAGGGACCGGGGCCCCGGATAGAGGAAGAGATGCGCAGGAAGGACCACCCAACAAACGAGCAGCGCAGGCAGGCACAGGCGGGCAGGCAGGCAGACAGCACCTAGGCAAGCACCCTGGTTAGGGAAAAAAACGAGATACCAGTGTCAATGTCTTACCTTGTCCTCTTCTAAAGATATAGAAGAAATTAAGAAGAAATTAATAAAAAGAAAATACTCTAAGTTATTCATAATATTATAATAATCTTATATATTTTATATAAAATTATTTTGCTATATTTATGATGAGGAAAGTGCAAGGTGCGTGCGGCCCAGTGTCACCTACTCACCTCAGTAACCAACTGCAGACTTGCAGGCTGCCCTGAAAGGGAATGGGGTCACGCACTTTACGAGGGCGACGAATCAACAGTCTCTTTCGTTACCATCACCATCCATGTTTTTAGCAAGTCTGTTGCGTTGCGTTGCGTTGCTTTGCTCTGCTCTCTACTCGCCCTTTCCCCAGCCTGGGAACTGGGGTATCATCGTTTCATGCAGGCATGCCCGTCGTGTCAGAAGCCTTCATCCTTGGTGTGAAATGCAACCACGGACGCCGCAGCAAGCTCAAGATACGAAGCGAGTGCCAATCCAGGTCCCGTGCCAGGCGGGAGGGGGAGACCAAGAGATCCAATCCGTCCAATGCATCTTGCAGTTCCTGTCGTGTGAGTGGGTGTTCGTTCATCCATCCGGCAGAGCACTCTGAGAGATGGATTGATTGATTGATTGATTGATTTGCAGGTGGTTGCAGAAGGAAGCTCAGCTCGCTCTCTGGACGGACGTACCGTAATTAATTGCATTTCCCATCAAATCTCATCACGGCGATCATCAGGCGTGAGATGCATCTCGCAGCCAGCCACATTCTTCTCTTGTCAATCTGCGACACGAGAGATCCACCACTGGCAAAGCTGAAGAAAATTTCCAGAAGAAAAAGCAAAAAAAGGCTTACAGCGGCAGTGTGAGGTTGCTTCCGCTGGCGCAGAAGCCCCAAAGGAAAAAAAGAACCAGCAAAAGAGGCGTCAGCCAGAAGTAACCTGCACGAAGTAACGACAAACAAGAAGCAATCACCCCGAGATGCATCTGGTAATCTGTCATTTCCCGACTCCGGGTCTTTCGGTTGTTTCTTTCTTTTTTCTCGTCTTGCTAGCAGCGGATGGCGTTGCTGTGCTTCCTACGAAATGGATGGATGGATGGATGGATCTTGTTGATTTGACCGACTCATCAACGGCGCATCTCGAACGTGTCTCGTAACGGTTTTATTGGAGATGACCCGTAATCCGTCGAGTCAAATCAGAGAAAACGTCGAGACCTTTTGACTAAAAATGCAGAAATAGCAGTTGTTTGCCGTGTCAAGCGAAGCGAGCGAGACGGGGGCCAACAATGAGAAACTCAAGCCCTGCCAAGAGCTCACTCCTCTTTCACCGTCTTCTACACCACGACATTCGTCTTTTAGTACATTGTACGTACGAGAATCACGCATAGCCAGCGCCACACGAACCACTCACGCACGCCAGCATCCACATTCACCGTCTCGAAGGAAAAAAAGGCCACACTCGCCGTCGTCGCCAGGGTTTTGCAAGGGGACCTTGGAGAGTGGCTTGGAGTGGGCTTGGTCGACGCACCTGGCTGGACGCGGGCCAGCAGACGACCCTGTTTCAGCGGGAAATGACGATGGGCCAATCTCTGGCCTCTGCTCCAGGGCTGCTCGCGAGCCGAATCAGCGAGGATCGAGGGTCGAGCGAACCAAGGCGAGAGTTGGTGTGAGCGTGAGGGGACAAAGGGCGCTGCCGAGACCTCTGGTGCGGAGCTGGAGGGCCAGCAATGCATGGCATTGGCTGCGTAAGAGGGTCATGACACGACCCAAGCCAGAAGCACTCAGGCTCAGCCAGAGAACTCGCTGATGCACTAGCAGAACTAGCAACGCTAGACCCTCTCGGGTGCACGTCGTCTTTGGGCACATGTACCTGCTAGGCTTGCTCTAGGCTCTCGGGGCACTTGCTCTCCGTCCGCATTCTTGTTTCGTCGGCAGGGGTCAGTCCATTGTGGATGTCGTCGCTGCAGCAGTGCATGATGACCATGGTGGACCCCCTTCTGTTCTGCTCTGCGTGTTGCGTGCGCGCCTTTTTGATTCAGTTTCGATTTGGTCAGCGCAATCTGCCTCTGTCCCCAGTGTGAGACCCAGTACTCGGCAGAACCGACTCGATGCTGACTTTGGATTGGACGATGCCTGAAGCGAGAGATGCGACAAGGTGAGGGACGGAATGGGGTCGTTTCTCAGTTGCTCTGACTAAGTGACTGACTGATGATTGTCTGTTTTCGACGTATTTGGGGTCACAGGTCACAACGGCAGAGACGACACGGGGTGCTCAATCAATCCTTTGCGTTGCGTTGCGTCGTCGTGTCCTGTCGTGTCGTTTCGTTCGGCACTTGGAAAAGGGAGACAAGCAGGGCCATGCTTTCATGCTTCAATGCTGAACCACGCCGGCATCAGCACGGTTCGCCGCCAGCCAAACCCTATTACTGAGAACCCCGAGATGCTGCGGCGCAATCAAAACGACTGCGCACAGTACCAAAGCCTAATCGTCGCTCGGCTGCAACGTCTTCTAGAAGAACGGCAGAAGAACTTCAGGCCGTAGGGGTTACGGTCACGGTTACTCACCGTCGCGACTCGCATGCTGGGGGATGCAGGGGGAACGAGGTTCAATTTGCGGGCGCAATCACGACGTGCCAGGGGAAGGGGAAGGGCTTGCACTTTGGCCACTGCGACTCGACTTGAGTCGATCACTGAGAGTCGGGCATCACGGGTCAGAACTGATCTGTTGGGAGGCTTATGCCATAAGTCACAACTAGGACTTGTTCGTCCACTGCAACACTGGCTGCTGGGCCACCAATGCCCAAACAAGGGACATGGCTACGGATTCTCCTCACACTATCGAGGATCCAGCAAGGCGCCCACCCAAAGAGGCTGCACGCCGTCTACTGCGCTGGAGGGGAATGGCTGAGTGTTTGACCCTATTGTAGTGTGTGTGTGCGTGCGTGCGCTCCGAGTCGAGTGACTGCGGCATCGGTCATGATGGATCACTTTGCTCAAGGCACGTCATCTGAACATCGTACTCGGGGGGCTCATGAGATTGCCGGCACCCGCACGATGAAGACAAACCCGCAATGAGACCCTCCCCGAACCGGCTTCAAAAAAAAAACAGAGAAAAAAAAAGCTTCTTCTGCAAATGACGTTCCTGAAACGGCGTTGGTCGTATACTGGGGTCCCCTGCCTGACGGAGCAACTAGTCGAGGAGCTAGCTAGGACATGGGTGAGCCAACGTGGGCCGACCAAGACGATTCACTCCGGCAAGCCCGTTATAATGTCTCACGCCGCGTCCAGGATTCGATGAAGGCTTCTAGAAGGGTTTCCTCTCTCGTGCGTCTCCCCTGTTCCCCTGCCTCTTCCTCTTGGTTGCTGCGCTGCGTACTCTCACTCGCCCCGTCCTTCTCCCCTCGCTTCTCTCGCCGCCCCTCCCATTGTCTCTGCCCTATCCTTTCCTGTCTTCCCGTCTTGGAGCAAGGGCCTGCTACTTTGATTGACTCGTCTCTGGTTTAATCTGCCTCCTCCCGCTACCTACCCGTGCCTGCGCTCATACCCCGTCCCGTCACACTCAAACCTGTCTCCTCCACATCCATCCATTCACCACAAAACACCACCGACTGTATCACGACTCGACGACTCGGTTCTACTCGACTCGACTCGATCCTCACTAATCGTCGCTGGCTGGCGATTTCCTCTCGTTAAACTCACGCATTTCCTCTTGTAGCGTGCTTACGAGTTCGACTTCTGCAACCGCCCTACTAGTCTCAGCCGCACAGCCATCCTCTTCGCTCTCTCCGAAGGAATCTCCTGGGATCGATCCGCCACCGCGCACACGACGCTTCACTTGGAGCGATTAATTCTCACCTGTACCGCCTGCTTCGAATAATACTCGCCTGGAGCCTCATGCGAGTCTCATCCCCGACGGCTGCCTCCCGCACTTGACACACACATCTAAGACGGCAGGCCCTCTGTTGCTGACAGCGACCCGACTCGCTGTAGATTCTACATAACAAGCGCTGAGCGCGCATCAACGTTCTGTCGATTGACACGGACGGTGTGCACTCTTGCCATAATGTTTCCTTTCCAGGTTCAAGACGACCAAGCCGTGAGGCCTTTGAGTGAAGATGATCAGCAGATTCTTCTGGGTCTGGCTCGTCGCTATGGCGTCTCCAGTCTCGTCTGCGCTCTGAGCGGTCTGGGTACTTCATGTGAGTTTCTGTTGGAAAGTTTAAGCTGTAACCGTACTGACACACGGTAGCCCGGGCCTCGACCTTTTCAGCGACCACGCTTCTTAGCAACACAAGTGCTCCTTCATTGACATGGAGCAGCTCCGAGGCTTCTCACGGCCGATCCGATGCCGCCTCGATACGCACCCAGTCTACATGGCAAGACACTTCTACCGACGTGCCATCGATTCATGATGGTGAAATTGGCAAAATTCCTGACCGAACGTGGCTCGACTCGCCCAGCCTCATGCAGTCGCCTATTCCCTCATGCGATGTCACCTCTCACCCCTCGCCTCGACATGTCGCACCGACTTCCAAGAAATACCAGTGCCCTATGTGCTTTTTGGACAACAACCCCGTGGGCTTTGGTCGCAAGAGTGATTTTAAGAAGCATCTCTACAACTTTCACGGTGCTGATGTGACTTGGTTGTGCAAGACCAAGGGCTGCCATCTCTCTTTTGCTACTGAACGCGCCTACAGCACCCACGCCAAGGAGACACACCGCATGGACGCTCTCCCCAACAGCTCGGCCAAGACTGAGTTGTGCCCTCAGGTTGTCTTTGCCTGCGGTTTCGCCAACTGCAAGGATCGTATCTTTGAGGCCACGACCAACGACCAGGCGTCGGGCAGCCGAGACAAGTACTTTGAGCATATCGCCAAGCACTTTGAGGACGGTTTCGATGTTAATAACTGGGAGTACAAGGCTCAGTTACACAACCTCATGCGTCAATCCAAGGTCAAGTCTATTTGGAAGACATGCATCTGGCCCAAGGAGAAGAGGCAACAACTCACATGGCGCCCACGATCCTCTGGTGATCTCAAGCGAATGCTCGAGGCGCGTCACCTTGGCCAGGATATTTCGACTCTTGTCCGCCTCGCCTTCATCCTCGGTACATCGCCCTTCACGAACCCCAACACACCGCCTCCTAGCGAGATCGATCTTCAGTTCTCTCTTCCCGTCCGATCCGAGTGCTTGATGGACACTGTTGGCCATGCTGAAGGAGCGCAACCCAAGATGGAGAACAATGTTAATAACACACCGCCGGAAGCCGTGGTCAAGCAACAACCACCCACACCTCAAGCGAACACGTTCCCCAACCGAAGGATTAAGCAGGAGACTCGACCTACGACACCAGTGGACGGTATCCCCGAGCCTATGATCCGAGATGACATCGCAGCTGGTCCCCATCCTGGAACGCCATTCCCGATCCCCAATGAGCATGTCTGGCCCGTCGATGCACCCAAGTTCGCCCCTGACCAGATGAACACCTTTGCCGATGCTTCGATGACCTACATCCTCCCAGGACAGGAGATGCCCCAGCAACAGTGGGCAGACATGAGCGGCATGCAGCAGTTCCACCAACAAGACGAGGTCATGACCAATGTCTACATGACCCCTAACCACAGCCAACCCGGGTCTGCTCGCCCTGCCACACCGATCCCCTCAAAACGACCTGGCTCTTGGGGCAAGCGACTCAGCCTCGAGAACCTTCGCCCTAAGAAGAAGACTAGCGTATACGGAAGCCCAGCCTCCAGCACCGACGCTGTGCCCCCTGTGCCTCAAATGTACGCTGAGATGATTCCCACATCTGTGCCGGCTGGCTATGAGCTGCCGATGCGAATGGGCCACCCACAACAAGGGTACACATCAAACCCAGCTGGCTTCATGCCGCAAGCGCATATGCAGCAGCTCGGCTCACCGACGTCCTTTTACCTCGATGATGGGGACATGAGACTATAAGGCGTTTATATCATTGGAAGGAAAAGCATTCAGCATCATGATTTCAACATTTTTTGCTTCAACGTTTTATAGCTGTACTAATATCTGCCCTGCATGGGACAAGAGGAGGACAGGAACGTTATGACGACGGGATACCCATCCTCTTGGATCTCTGAGGAGACGAGACCATCACTGTATCTTTTCTTTTTGTCCATGTTTTATTGTTTCGGATACATTACTCGCATGTGGGACCGACACATACACAACCCCCTTTTTCTTTGTATGTGTTTTTCTCTAGTCTGCATTTCTTGTTTTTTGAGATACCACGGTGTTGAAGAAGGGATGGAATGAGAGGTACGAGGCCAAAGCCTCTACGGGTCTTTCTTTTTTTTTTTTTACAGTACATTCTGGTTTGTGTTTCTGTGAATATTGGCATCTTTCGGGACATCATGTGAGGAGGATATACCGAGACGGGCAGATACCCTTGTGTGCCAGTTGAGGAGATGGGAAGGAATTGATACCTGGTAGATAGGTGGTGAGGAAGAGGTGGGATGGGAGAAGCATTAATGCGAATCTTGATAAGATTAATTCTGGTGCATTCATGAGCGTGACTGAACTTGACATTTCATACTAGAACTGAAGAATGAATTACAAGATGATGTGTGATGGATTGAACTTTGTCCAGGGGTATGAAGGGCTGTTGTTGGTTTGGGTTGGTGAACTTGGTGTTAAAATTTCTGGTGTTTCTAACTTAACACCAATTCAGCGCTTTGTAACGTCACACCAACACTTGACATTCGCATGCGTGAACTTGTAGCTTTAATCCAAGTCGAGTCTTTTGGAAATAGAAAGTCGCTGTTGTTTCGTTATGCATGAATGATTTACATCTCTTCGCCGTTGATGACATCCTCTCCTCTGCTTGGTATCCTCTGTTGGTCCCCGTTGGCTGAAGGATTCCCTTCTAAAATGACACCCAAATACTTCCTCTTTTGACCGATCAATAAATGTCAAATGTCTTGTATGTCGGCAACGTCTGGTGAAACTCTCCATTCATGATGCCATCAACATGAGCGTCCCCAACAAACGTATACCCACCTTCCTCACGCGGCCGCAAGACTATCGGTACCTCAGACCCGGACAGGATCGTGACAATATCGCCGGGTTTTACGACAACGTGGCCGCGTCCGAACATGTCCTTGTTCGTTTTGAACAGTGTCCTCCCTACATTTTGGTAGAGCAAATCTTCCGGCCATTGCTCGACGATGTGAGCGAGTTGTTTCTCTGGTGTGTCAATATCCATTCGGAGGGTACTAAGATACAATGGACCGTCGTTGATGAATATCTTCTGGGACTCTGTGAGATGTTCTGGGTTAAAGAACTCCTGCCGCATGATGCTGCGGACTAGGAGACCTATGTCGCCCTCCATCCAATGTTGATATCGGCCGAAGGAACGAGGTTCTCCATACTGTCTACCCACGAGTGTACGCCAGACGTAATCTTCGGCTGGACCCGAGTCTAGTCCAAGGTTGGCGAACTTGAGGACTGATGCCATGTAGTCCTCTGTGAGGTCGGCGTAGGGGATGCCTTTTTTGTAGGTGTGTAGCTCCTCTGGAATCTCCATGACGTCTGTTATCGTGGAGACGTAACATCCGAAACGTCTCAAGACCCAGGGACCCTCGTCGTAAGTGATGTTTTCGGATGTTGGCATTCCAGATGTGGCGTTGATAGAAAGACCTACGTCTTCTATCGATGTACCTCGTTCTCCAATCTCTCTCCAATCCGGAACCCAAGAAGGAAGTTTATCGGGGTTCTCGACTCCTCTGGGAACGACGTATTCTAAACGGTAGGAATCTATACCAGCGTCTTGTTGAAGAAGTGCCTTTGTGGCAGCGGCGAATACCTCAGCAGTAGACATGTTGTAATCAGCTCGTAGTCCCAACTCCTCACCATCCTCAATGATACCCAACAGTCCGAATATTATATCCCGCGGATCAGAAGCTGCGTATACAGTGTGCTGCGCTCTAAACATTGGTCTCAGGATCTCTCCGAGTCGGAGAGGCCCTTTGTGCCAGTACTGTCGACGTCGACGGATGAGCAGCGGTAGGATCCAGTTCCAGGCCCATACGAAGCCTATCCCGCCATTCTCACGACTTCCTTTGCGTTTGTCAAAGATGCTGCAGTCCCATAGTGTCATGAAGGTTGACTGGAAGTGTTCGAGGGAGGCGGACTTTGTGCCGCACATGATGAGTCCGACTTTGGCGAGGGCGACTTCTTGAACGATCCATATGCGGTGCCAGTTTTCCTTCTTGACGATCTCTGAGAGTCCATCAATCAGGATACCCCGGGGGACTTTGACCCCGTCGACATCCTTCGCAGCTTGCAATCCTGGATGATCCAATAGGCTGTACATGTACTGAGCCAGTTTCACGGCCGGATCGTCGTCAGGGTAGTCAAATTCCCCGCCCGACACGCGAGTCCTAAAGTACTCACTGACAACGAAGTTTTGACGTGAGCCCAGTATCTCCATGGCGTTCAACTCGACCAGCTTCGGACCGATCTCAGTCATGAACCTCAAGGTCTTGTCGGTTGCATCAGAGCCAGAGCCCAGCCACATGTAAACACACTCGGCGCGACTATAAACAGTCCGCATCTCTTGAACATGCCATCCTTTCTCCTCGAGGTCTGTCTGTTGAATGCAGATGGAGTCGATCCAGATCCAAGAGCGGAAGCCATTCTCTCGTAGTTGTTTCAACGCAGAGTGGAGACTGGGACCGACGGGGAAACTTTGTCCGTTGAGGTTAATGTCGACTGTTTCGGTGCAGTCGCCCCAGACGTAGGAGAGTGCGTTGAATGTGGTGTCATTCATGGAGGCGTGGCGCAGTTCAAGCTCAAGTTGGGAGGAGGTACCTGGACACTCGACGAAGCGCACGAGGCGGATCTCGGATTTGTGACGATCGAGGGGTGAGTAGGTAAACATGGTTTCAATGAATTCAAGATATAGCGCTTTTTGAGTTGTTGTCGTTGGGAAAGTGAGTTGAGGATTGGGTGCTGATGCTGCCTGGAGGTGGTCGATCCTTCAGACCCATGAAACCCCGTGGTTTCTGGGCGCTTAGCCATTGTCAACACCAAACTTGGCCCAAGTAGCCACTATTTGCACAGATGATGAAAGAATTCGGAAGCTCTACATCTTCAAGACTGAGCGCACTTATACCAGCACCGTGTAGATGTTCCAGCCTGGCGTCTTCAAGGTTGAACAGGCAGTCGGCTGTCCCCGCAAGACCTTGCACGTGCTGGTTAACAAGGCGGCCAATAAGAAGGCGGCAGCTGACGGGAAACTGTTGACCGTTGAGGTTGCTCTGTCAACACAAAACTATCGCGAGACTTTATGGATGACCCTTTAGCGATTAATTGTTGTTTGTTGTCGATTCTGGAAGTTTTGGGGATTCCTTCTTGTAGAGAAGTGAGATTCTCTGGTATGATCAAGTAGGGATCGTGTGCTGGGAAGAGTTGATGGTGGATGGATTTGGTTAAAAGCTGCTCCCCTTTCTCTTATACTGGCTGGAATAGTCCATAATCCCCTCGTTAGAAAAGAGCCATGTTGGTATACATGAGAGTAGTTGTTGACACCATTCTGTCCTTGATATGTGTGACCTCCTGTCTTGCCGCTAGCCCTTAATGACTTCTCACTCAGAAGACTGACAGGTCCCAATGGAAACACTCTCCTCCCAAGTCAGGCATCACACACGGGGATATGCAGTATTGGCTTTCGCATCTTGCAGATTATTGTGCTCGGCCTGTCTTCTAATCTTCTGGCTGCTTCTTCCTGACGGTGAAGAGTCATGGGTGAAGTGTTGAAGTTTTGGAAGGTCCATCAGCTTCCATAGAAGAAAACCTTGACTTCAGCTCGTCCTTATAATCCCTTCTTCCCTCCTCCCATACCATTCTTTCTCTTCTCTCCTTCACCACACTCTACACACACTTGATTAAGAGAGATCCAAACAACAGCTTTCATCAACTACTCTTCAACTCACATCAACGATTGACATCAGTCTTCTCTTCTCTTTACTCAGACACCAGTCAAGTCAACAGTTGACAACAGTCTGTCCCGAACTCTCGAGACTTACAGTCTTCTCTTCTTTTTTAACTTTGACAATCACCACATCAATACTTAACAGCACTCTCGTCAAGTCGACGAGATCCATCTTCTTCTCTCAAGACAACAACAAACCACAATGCATTTCCGTCTCTCTTCCCGCCTGGCCAAGAGTGTCAAGGCCAAATGCCGCACCATCTCCCGCCAATACACAGACTACCGCCGCAATCGAAAGATTGCAAAGTCCACCAAGTACGAGGTGGCACAGTACCCCCCAACACAACCCGGGGCCGCCAACCCTTGGCAGGGCGAACCATACCAGTACGCTGGCGAGCCTGATGACTGGGACCAACACCTGGAGTCAGGCTCGGAGTTGGAATATGACTCGGAGCCGCAATATGACTTTGAGTCTGAATATGACTCGGAGGAGCACATCGACGAGGAGCAATACTTGAGATATGGGTTTGATGTTGATGATTTTATGAAGTGGTGGTGGACTTTTGAATCCGCCCTTTCAGATTCTGGTAAGTTCAGTCTAACTCCAACTCATGACTCTTTGATGAATCTATGTTAACTTTTTTTTTGCAGGTTTCCTCGCTCACGATGGCATTTTGGCACCAGAATTCTTCGCTGAGGATCTCAACGTGTTTGGGCGTAGTCCCCTCTAAGTTTGAAAAGTCTTTGTTGGGTAAGGAGTTGTTGGTTGGCGGGGCAAAATCGAGGTTTATTTGATCATGGGTTGTTTTACTTTTATCTTTATGATACCCATTGGAGTTAAGTGGTGTTTTAGTGGTATTCATGTTTCTTTGTTTGGGTTGTTTAGAGCTAGGTTAACGGACAAATCAATATTCAACTTTCGGCGCTGGCCTATTGAAATTTCATTATTCTTCTCCTTTTCCTATTATGATGTTGACGGGCTCCTCAAGTCCATTGAGAAGTACCAACAATAAAAGATCTGATATCGGCATGATTAATCTAGACAAGTAACCGAAAACTGCCTCGACACTTGGAGGACCTCGTCTGTATCGTTGACTAGACAGCCAGAGTCACCAGCTACCGAGAGGCCTCCCCGGCGAACAGGCATAGTCCAGCAGCTCCACGTGCACAACCACCAAGTCCAGGGCAGCAGCGCCGGGCGGCAAGACCTTGTGAACCAGCTCGCTCACTTGAGCGTACTGGAACTGCGTCGGATCCTCTGAATCTGACACCAGGCTTTCTCAGGTCACATCTGGGATAGCACTTGTTAGATGAAACTTCTGAGAATAATCAGTTGGACTTTTCACGGTTCCGGCGGGAGCATACCCCCGAAGGATTCTTCACAACATTTCTGACTATGTCATGAAGCATGTACCTTTCGGTTCATCTCGTCTCTGGCGAGGAGTCCCGCAACATCTAGGCATTGTCATCTCTCTTGATAAGGCAAGGCCGTCTCCTTTTGTGAAACCAACGTTTGAGTTTCTGGTGTCAGAACTCTTCTTGAGACCTACGGCCCGCTTCGAGGTATGGCCAAGGTCTTTGACCAGTTGAATCGCGACGAACTAGTTGCCTATATTTGGCCCTCAGACATCCGTGAGTATGTTGAGCATATGAATACCGGCGTCGACGAGAAACCTCTCAACTCGACTCTGTCATCTTGACTAGATCCCCCATGGCTATTCCGAATTGATCCTACCAGGGTGATGATGTGATCTTGGGTGTTGCTGAGGAAACATAAATTGTGATGGGAGATAAGCTGAAAGGCTTAAGCATCAGCATGATACCGAGACTTTGTCCCCCATAGCCTCTGGGACTTGGGATGTGCAAAACAACTTGAAAGATCCCATCTCTGTACATGTCGTTGAATCTCTTTGAAATGGCTTTGTTCAGAGTGGTCTCTTGATATATTCAAGGAGCTTTTTCTGATATCAAGTCATGGTGTTTTGCGATTGAGTTTTAATGCTGGCACGTGTTGATAAATGTGTCACTGGGCACAATCTGGGTACCAAGCGTGTAGTCGTTGCTAAGAGCTCAAAGCCAGTCAAGTGTCTTGCGGTTGGAGGACCCTATAGCCCTCTATGTGTGTGCTATCCAATTGCTTAAAGAATTGGGCACCGACGACCGGAAGGGTCAACTCACCGGTTGGGAACGTAATACTGTCGTATTTTGTCAGATACAGGTGGCTTTATGAGAAACGCCGTCGTCGGGCCTCAACGGGCGATGCGCATGTGGCTTGCAGATCCGTCAGAGACAGGTGTGGCGCCGAGAGTTGATGGCTGATGTGTGGATGGCGAGTTTAAAGAGAAGAGACACCGATTGAGACACTCAACATTGGCGTCATGATGGTGGAGTACTCGACGAGGAGAGCCTGGCCTCGCATACCTTGAATAGGGTCAACATAGGCTGAACAGATCAAATACGGGTCCTGCGCCGGGGATTAAAGCCAACCATGTCCAGGTTACATTGACCTTTCCCTGCGCCGTGGAATTGCGGGTTGGGATGCTTGAGGAGGGTCGCGAGGCGAGGGTGCCTTGGCGGGGTAATGTCGCAAATTGTCGGGACGAGTCATAGAGGAATTGACATACAGGGAGGAATTGACAAGCTTCTTATATCGTGTCGTTATCAGCCAAGGGCGTCGCCTCATGGATGACAGGTTGTCAGAGTTGACTTTGTGGGGGAGCATCGGGACCAAAAATGATTACCGAAAGGGGAATTCAGGGACGTGCTACTTTTATTTACTTTCACATGGTGACGGGCAAAATCCGAGATGGCATCGAGGGTCAGAGCAATTGCGGTAATTGCAAGGGCCTGTCGCTTGAGATGAGACACGTGATCCGGATGCGTCATAATGGAACTGGTCTCTATGGAATCGCAATGTCAATTGAGAGCGACCAGACGGAGCGCAGTCGGGAATTGCTTCACCAGAGGGAAACACATAAATACCAGAAACAAGTCGCCGCATGCAAACATGTCTGAACTAAAGCAAGGAGGGTAGGGAGCTGCTGCAGGAGGAGGTTCCCCGCCCGCCACTGTGCCTGTGTCGCTCCCGTTCCGAGAGGAGAGGCCAACAGGGCATCAACCATCAGCATCTTTCCGCGGGCAAATCAAGGTGAGTCAACGCCCTTTAGTCAATTGACCTGACATGACCTGAGCACAACACGCAGCTGTACTGTACATGTACGACTCATCCGATTTTTTGTTCCCTTGGCCCAGCTAAAATGCCAGCTAGACCAGCTTCTTCTCAAAATCCAGCCAATCCAGGCGTTCGTGCTAGTGGCGATATCGGCCATTCATCTGGATTCTCATTGGTCCGCGCCTCCCGATTCCCCCCCTCACCAGTGGCTCTTCTGGCCGTTCTGGTCTCGCGCCTCCGCGACTGGCCCGTGCTCCTGGCGACTGCCCTGCCCAGTACCGCAAGCCGCCCATGTTTTCGCTGGGGGAAGGAGTCACCCTCACCCAATCTGCGCGGCACCTACCCCACACCCACGCCGGTCCCACCCCGGCCACCGGCCGTCCGACTTGCTGTGATATTTTTTCCCGGCTCCCCTCTGTCTCTGCCTCTGTCTCTTTTTAGCGAAACTGACTTTTGACTCTTCACCTCCATTTTTTTCTTCTTCGCCTCCCAGGTTGTTCCTCGTCATATATCTCTTCCTCTCCGCTTCTCGTCGGGCTCTCAATTGATTCTGCTTCTGAATCGTTGACTTCCTAGACCCAATCTCCCCTCTACCCTTTGAGCCCTCCTTGAGCCTTGTGGCTCTTCGACTCACCGAGCTCCAGCTCCTCCTCACAACCGTTCGCGATGCTCCGAACACGCCAGGCCGCAAAGGCCATCCGGGCCGTCGCCCACACCCGATCATTCACCACCACATCCGCCATCGCCGCTATCCAGGCTCCCAAGAAGATCACCACCGGTCAACGGAATCAGACTACTTCTGCTCCTGCGTGAGTCGGCCAATTCCTGATTGCGCTGTTGCGATTGCCCCTCGTGTCCTGTTTGCCACTAGGACATGGGGTAATATTACCCCAATGCGCACATCGAGTTTCCACCTATTATAATATGGCATATACTAATTGCGATTCAGACCAGCTCGCGATATTCCCAGCCCAGCTTTCAATGCCGAGAAGAACCAGAGCCATGTGCAACCCCTCGTCAACCCTCGGAAGAATGACATGGATGAGTCGTATGTTACCTACACCGTCCCTACATATCCCGAACGCAGTCTCACAATGGTTATAACAGGTTCATTGGCAAAACTGGTGGTGAAATCTTCCACGAGATGATGCTGCGCCATGGCGTGAAACACATCTGTGCGTGTAACCATTTCTAGACACCGCACATAGTACTGACATGAGTCACAGTTGGATATCCCGGTGGCGCTATTCTCCCAGTCTTCGATGCCATCTACAACTCAAAACACTTCGACTTTATCCTCCCCCGCCATGAGCAAGGCGCTGGCCACATGGCTGAGGGTTACGCCCGCGCTTCTGGCAAGCCCGGCGTTGTCCTCGTCACTTCCGGCCCTGGTGCTACCAACGTTATTACCCCCATGCAGGATGCTCTGTCCGACGGAACACCCATGGTTGTCTTCACCGGTCAGGTTGTCACCTCTGCCATTGGCAGTGACGCTTTCCAGGAGGCCGATGTCGTCGGTATCTCCCGAGCTTGCACCAAGTGGAACGTGATGGTTAAGAATGTCGCCGAGCTTCCCCGACGTATCAACGAGGCCTTCGAGATTGCCACCAGCGGACGCCCTGGCCCCGTCCTCGTCGATCTTCCCAAGGATGTCACCGCTGGTGTCCTCCGGAGAGCTATCCCCACTGAGACTGCTCTGCCTTCTCTGCCCAGCGCCGCTTCCCGCGCTGCTATGGAGGCGAGCAAGAAGCAGCTCGAGGCCTCCCTGAAGCGCGTGAGCAAGCTTGTCAACGTTGCCAAGAAGCCTATCATCTATGCTGGTCAGGGTATCATCCTCTCTGAGGGCGGCCCCGAGCTGCTGAAGGAGCTGGCTGACAAGTGCTCTATCCCCGTCACTACCACCCTCCAGGGTCTGGGTGCCTATGATGAGCTTGATGAGAAGTCCCTGCACATGCTCGGCATGCACGGTGCTGCCTATGCCAACATGGCCATGCAGGAGGCTGATCTCATCATTGCCCTGGGTGCCCGATTCGATGACCGTGTCACTCTGAGCATTGCCAAGTTCGCCCCTGGCGCCAAGGCTGCTGCTGCTGAGGGCCGTGGTGGTATCGTCCACTTCGAGATTATGCCCAAGAACATCAACAAGGTCGTCCAGGCTACTGAGGCCATTGAGGGTGATGTTGCTACCAACCTGAAGCAGCTCATGCCCTTCGTTGATGCCAAGACCATGGAGGACCGAAAGGAGTGGTTCGGCAAGATCAACGAGTGGAAGAAGAAGTGGCCTCTGTCCGACTATGAGCGGGCTGAACGCCAGGGTCTGATCAAGCCCCAGACTCTGATTGAGGAGCTTAGCAAGCTCACAGAGGATCGCAAGGATCAGACCTACATCTCCACTGGTGTCGGTCAGCACCAGATGTGGACTGCCCAGCACTTTAGATGGAGACACCCCCGATCCATGATCACCTCTGGTGGTCTGGGTACCATGGGCTACGGTCTGCCTGCTGCCATTGGTGCCAAGGTTGCCCAGCCTGATGCTCTCGTCATTGACATTGACGGTGATGCTTCCTTCAACATGACCCTGACTGAGCTCTCGACAGCTGCTCAGTTCAACATTGGTGTCAAGGTCATTGTCCTGAACAACGAGGAGCAGGGCATGGTGACACAATGGCAGAACATCTTCTACGAGGACCGATATGCCCACACCCACCAGACCAACCCTGACTTCATCAAGCTCGCCGAGGCCATGCACATCCAGAGCCGTCGTGTGTCCAAGCCTGATGAGGTTGTTGACGCCCTGAAGTGGCTGATCAACACTGATGGCCCTGCTCTGTTGGAGGTCATCACTGACAAGAAGGTGCCTGTCCTGCCCATGGTGCCTGTCGGATCCGGTCTGCACGAGTTCCTCGTCTTTGACGGAAGTAAGTTAACCTGTTATTATATGATGGGATCAAATAGATGCTAACAATCTCACAGCCAAGGAGAAGAAGCGACGCGAGCTGATGCGAGAGCGCACCTGTGGCCTGCACGGTTAAGACCCTAGGTTCTCATCAGGCTTCAATCCCCGCCTGATCAATAGCCGCCCACCTATCTGATACCATATTCCCTCATGTCCTTTTTTTGTTCATTTCATTCTGCTTGCGGAGTTTACTGGCGGGCAAGCCTACTTGGGTTCTACGAGGATCGACGCCAAAAAAGAAGACCAAAAGTTGGGAAGGCTGGATTACACAGGGAAGAGGATATACTGTGTGCAAGACGAGGCACATGATGACGCACTGGAGCGTGTGACAAAGAGAGGGGAAGACAGCAGCAGTGAAGAATTGCACGCCAAGGGTCAGGAGGGCCGTGTTGTATATACCACGTAATGAATGCTGTGCACGACTCCATCTTTTGTTACTATGGCTGGATTGTGACTGCAGTCCCATGCTACACTCCGTGACTCGACTCATTCTCAGCTCATTGGGAGTTCACAGCTTCGACCCCAGATTCACATGAACAGCCTTGCTCTGGGTATACGCATCCAACGCATACTGTCCAAGTTCACTCCCGATACCCGACGACTTGTATCCGCCGAACGGAATGCCAAAGTGCGAGTGTCCCGACGAATTGATCCAAACCATTCCCGCCTGAAGTCTGCGAGCGACTGTATGCGCCCTAGCGACCTTCTCCGCGAAGAGCGCTGCAGCAAGGCCATTCAAGGTATCATTCGCTTTGGCGACTACTTCATCGACGGTGCTAAACTTGGCAATTGCGACGGCTAGACCAAAGATTTCGTCGCGAACGATGGCTATGTCCTCAGTTGTCTAAACAAGTTAGCCATCGTCTACAATAAACGACTATCATGAACTTACATCTGCGAAAACAGTGGGTTCGAGATAGTATCCCTTTGATCCCGTCTTTGCACTGCCGTGAAGAAGACGCGCGCCCGAAGACTTGCCCTGATCAATGTACGAGAGAATCTTTTTGTGCTGCGGGTTTGTTCTGTTGGTTTTAGGATGAGGGTGTTGCCATGCTGGGCTGGGGTTACTTTCTAGGCTAGCATCATGAAGGGGAAGTTCTTGAGCTTGGTCAATATGTCGTCTTGTTCGGTGATGGTTAGTAAGATGAGTACTATGGAATGATTTGACCGCATACCCCCAAGGGTTCTTGAAGCACGTAAGCAAGCTTCACAGGTGAAGTCTCGATCGTCCGACCAGTGATCTTATCAGTAGCACCAGCATAGTGCCGAAAGACGTTGTAAGATTCATCAAGATCACCCTCCAGCGCCGCAGTGTACGTCTACCAATTGTCAACTTATACCTATTTTCTCTTTTCTCTTTCGCACTTGGGAGTTCATACATTTCCATTGTCAAAGGCATCAATGCTAGCAAGAAGCTTACGATCACGATCAACCAGCTCAGCAATCTTAAACAAGAAAGCACGTCGATCAACGGCCGCAAGTTCCGACCATTCGCCCTCAAAGGCCCTACGAGCTGCTTCTACAGTTTTGTCGACGTCTTTTGCCGAGGCGCCCCTGATAGTGATGATTTTCTCATCGGTTCTTTGTTTTGGTTGGCAAAAGATTGAGAGACGGAGGTGAGTGACGCCCGCTGGGTTGTACACGGTAAAGTCATCACCTGTCGTGTTGACAAACTTGTTGTTGATGAAGAGGTTGGTTGGTTGCTTGTACTTGAGCCCGTTGGGCAAAGAGATTTCGATGGTTGAAGCCATTGTTTATCGGGTTTGGTGAGCTTGAAAGGAGAAAGTCTTCACCGCGCGCCTCTTTGTGAGGAAAACTGATAAGACATTCTAACGTAGAGGTGTGTGACATGGCGAGGCGGCGTCGTTGATCAGAATGTCTCTTGGTAAGTATAGAGCTGATAGGTTGAGGATATTTAGGTTTACTTCTTGCGTTGTAGCATCACTGATTTTATATAAATAATGATGAATATTTTACTGAATGTCTTAATAATCTTCTCTATGTTAGACTTGTTTATGATATGTATTACAGATATTAACCCAGCCAGTTATTTATACCGATGGGCGCTACGCATGGTGGAAGAACAGCCTGCCTCATCGTGATGTTGTCGCTAATCTAAGGGACAGGATAGCCTGAGTATAACATTTGGGAAGAAAATAACTCAAAATCATAAGATGTGTTATATTGTCCTCTAAATAGGTATTCGAAAACATTCTGAGAGTCTTGCCTAATAAATGCCCAAGTATTCAGATCCGACAGAGCTCGGCTCCCATCACGAGTCTGTGAACGCCGTATATGTATCGATGTGGTGGCTTCAATCGAGAGGATGTGGTCAAAACTGCGTCGGGCTCACCGGCACCGTCACATAGTATTCAAGGATGTCTTCCATCATCTCGCGTCCTGTGTAGAGACCGGCAGGGTTCTCCAAGAAGTAGTCGCTCGCCGTCCTCCCTCGACTATCCCTAAGAGTTCGGTCTGCCCCATGATCCAGAAGCGCACTGATAAGTGCTTCAAACATATGACTAGTAACTTGGCTCAAGCGTTCACGTTCGAGTGTCTTTTCTGCAGCCGTATGCAATACAGTTCGCCCTTCGCGGTCCTGCGCGTTGATGTCAATTCGCGCCTTTCCAACGAGAAATGCAATGACCGGTAGTATCATCTCCGTATCACCGAGATATAATGTAGGGACGAAAATCATGGAGTGAAGAAGTGTTTCATCCGTGTTATTGACCCTGAGGAAATTATAGCCCAAGGCAAGAAGATTTTCCAACAATAGCAGCGGCTTGGTTCTAGGCCAATTTAAAAATGCCGGCTGGGAATGAAGGAATGTACCCCCCTTATCGTCCACGGCGTTGATGCTCACTTGCAGTTCTTCGACAAGGAAGTTGAGAGTGTCGGAGTGCAGTCGAAACCCACGACAAGCAGCTTCGAGTAGCTTGATGTGATTGTCTGTCGAAGCCTTGTGCCGTTGGACCAGCCTCCGTGCAAGATGGATATTGCCCATGAGGAGGGCGCTGGCCAGTGGCGTCCACCCCTCTTTGTCGATTACGGCATTGACGTTAAAATTGTACTTCTCAATCAGTTCATTGCAAAGGCCCTCGTTCGCGGACCTCGCAGCATAATTTAGCAGGCTGTCCCTACCGTCCTGTTGCGACACTTGGCATTGAATCATTCTTTGACCCTTCTTCGTCCTAGCCAATTGATGAAAGACGCCCATGTGTCCCCTCTCCACGGCGTCTTCAAGAGGGGTTTTAGAGAACCAGCCTTTGGATGGCTTGGTTGGATCCGCACCACGGTCCAGGAGGAGTGACACAACTTGTTCGTGGCCCTCGGCGGATGCCAAATGAAGTGGAGTTAGTTTTTGTTTAGACCTTGTTTTGAATGATTTGTTGACTACCAGTTGCATTTGGAGTCGAGAAAGGATCAACTTTTCATCAAGAACATGTTCTGCAAGGTGCTTCAGCCCCAAATAGCAGGCAAGATGTAAAATTGGCATCCCGCGGTCGTAGGAGTCGAACCCACACTTGAAGCTTAGCACATCATCCCTGATCCAAGATTTCTTTGCAAACCACTCCTTGTTTTCTCTGATGAGCTCGAGGGTTGACACCTTGTTCAGTTGTCTCATGTGGTCAGGCCAGTACAGCGTAGCATAAGATTCGAGTGGCGCGTATTCCTCCAACATGATATGATTGGGCACTTGCTGGATGAGGAGTTGAAGCAAACGTCGGCAAATCGTTAGGTGGCCTTGATCTCCATCCATATGACATCCCATCATCCCAGGATGCGGTGACTTTGAAACCATGAAGTCCTTTGCACTTTGGTGAACGAAACCGATGACAGTCACTGGGGGCAGTGATTCACTGATCTCGTGTCGCAAATTGACGCCAGAGTATCTGTTATCGTCCATCTCACTGGATTGAAGTAGGTGGCCGCAGGCTTCAATGTAACTCATGCACAATTCTTCTCGATTCATGAACTCTGTGTCTTCGATCTGGAGTGCCTCACAAAGCTCCGAGACCGACAGTGGCACCTGCGCTAGGGTGATCCAGGTCAGCAATTTGGCCACCACTGCCTGATCTCTGGGTTTGATTTGATCTAATATTCGTCCATATACAGCATAGAGACCATGAGGAAGCTGTTGTAAGGAAGATTCAATCTCCCAAGCTGATTTCTTGTTGAGATCTGCAATCATGAAACTGACCCAAAGAAATGTGCCTTCTGCACGGTCGTGAAAAACAGCTTCGATGTGTTTGAGAAAGTCAGCATCGCGGATGCCCTTTCTTTCCCCAAGCCTCGAGACCTGGTCTTGAATGTACAACTCAATGTCGTGCCTCTCGTCGTCGAGTTGAACATGGTTGAAGGTGTTCAGTGCCTCGGGAAGACATACAGGATGTCGCCTGCTCAGAACAGCGAGTTTGACATGATGTTTCGCCCTGTTGTCCGAGTTGAATAGCTCCGTGAGTTTGTATAAGAGTGGTTCCAGAGAAGCTTCGGAGCATTCATCAAGCGCATCAAGTACGCAGTAGATTCGAGTGTGGATCAGAGATAAAACCATTGCTTGAAAGATAGCCCATAACCTCTCAAAGGAAGATTCGGAGAACAGCCCACGCTGTTGGACTTTCCAATGCTCCATGACAAGCGACAGCAACCCTTCGTGGAGTCGAATGAGCTGGTACATGAGACCACGGAGGATATTGACGGCTGTGTTTCTTGTCGATACATTGTTGTCGCAGAAGAAATAGATAGGTTTGTAGCTAGACGAGACAACGTTGGCCTCCAGGTGCTGGGTGAGAAAAATTGAGATGAATGTTTTGCCCTTGCCAGGCGGGCCGGATATCCAGAGAATGCTTGATTCGGGTGTGTTTTCCCAGGTTTTATATCCTTCAGTAGAAATGATCCATTCGCAAGTTCCAACAGTCCTCTTGCCTTTGGCAGTAATGATGGCGTTTCGGTCACTTGTCGGGTCAGTGACAAACAATGCCTGGAGACAATGTTCCTCTTCGGTGCCAGTCTGAACAGGGTTTCGGACAACATTTTCAAGCACTTGGCTCAGTTGAAACGACTGTTGGTGGTTTTGGTGCCTGTTCTGTGTCAGTCAAGCCATGGCAAGGTGGAAATGCATGTCTGTGCTGACGGACAAGCCGACGGGTCACTCACGAGTTGATTACCTGGATCTGTAGTCCCAGCGTGCTCTTCAACCGTTCCAGCTGTGTAAACAAGTCTCGAATGTCTGACTCTTTGGCGAGGCCACCGATGGCCTTCCACGTTTTTCGGCCGAGAGGGTCTGAGTGGTCGAAATCGAATCGATCGAAAATGGCACAGAGATCGATGCTCACAGTGGTACAGTGTTGGATAGTACTTAGGATGACCTGGTCGTTTCCGAGGGCCGGGCTTCCGAGGGCCGGACTACCGGGGACTTGACCGTTGAGGGCCGGGGACCGTTGGATCTCTTCTACGAGCGCCCGAAGCTGTTCAAGCTCTGACCTCCACATTTGCACCTCTTCAGGCCCGTCTTGCACCTTTTCGTACACCTTTTCGAACTATTAGTATTGTCTACAATGATGAATCTACCAGTACCTTTTTGCATAATTGAACAATTTTGACGGTTTGTTCAATAAATTGCGTTGTGGCGGTTGCGATGGCAAGGGGGTCTGCCATTTTGTCTAGCTTCGGGTCGCTTCTCGTGATGCGCTTGGGCTGGTATCATCAATGACGTCTCCAAAAGAGGGCCAAAGATCGCATGCGCTTGGATTCGCTCGGTGCGATGATGAACAACTGAGAATGAGAATGAGAATGAGAATGAACAGGTCAGACGAAATGATGGAGGGGGCGGAGCGGGATTTATTTGTTTGGAATCAGGCTGTGGAAGCCACGATATGCAGGTAAGGCCTCAGCCCCGACGTGTTGGTGGGTGGCAGGTACCTAGGCAGAATGAGACATAGATGACAAACGACATTATCATAAATATAAAACATAATTGTTTAAAAATATAATAAAATTAAGTAAATATTCTATAATTATATGAATATTTTATTATATTATTGATGATTCTTTAGAGTAGAATAATCTAAGGTCTTTGTACGGAGTACTGGTGTCTCATTTTTTCTTGGCCCGACTGGGTAGGTAGGTAGTTGCCTTGCGGGCGAACCAGCCTGACACCTAGATCTGGATAGTACACAGAACCTTTGATTTCAAAAACCCTTTTGCCTTATTTTATTTTCTATAATTGCCAACTCTCTAACTATAAGACCCCTTTAGTCCTTGGGTGGTCGATTGGCGTTGATCTCTTGAAGAATTTCACTCGCACCTCCTTCCACCAGCTTCGCAGCAAGTTCCTTCCCCAGTGCCGTAGCCTCATCATCATTCAGTACCGTTGCATCCATCGTATCTTGAACACTCTGAGTGCCATCAAGACTGACAACAATCGCTCTCATCCTCAGGAGAAGTTGGGACTCGTCAACCCACTCCGTTTCAACACCGATGGGGACAGTGCAGCCGCCTTCAAGGGTTCGTAGAAGAGCACGCTCCGCAAGACATGCTAGAGTGGACTTTTGATCGACTAGTTGGTTGAGGAGCTCTAGAGTCTTGGTGTCTCCCTTGCGAATCTCTAGTCCGAGAGCTCCTTGGCCGACTGCGTGGTAGATTCCACCGTCCTTGGAGCCTAGATACTGTGTGATGCGGTGTCCGAGGCCGACTCGCTGTAGGCCACATGCAGACATGATCATGCAGGTGTACTCACTCTCTGGGTCATCTACTTTGGCTAGGCGAGTTTCGACGTTGCCGCGTAGGTTGGCGAAGCGCAGGTGAGGGTAGAGACGGCGAAGTTGTGCTGAGCGTCGCACTGATGATGTGCCAACTACAGCACCCTCGGGTAGTGTCTTTAGGCTGTTATAGGGCAGACTGGCCTTAACGATGAGGGCGTCACGGGGGTCATCCCGTAGGGGGATTGCTGTCAGATCACAAGTGTCGGGCAACTTCGTCGGCATATCTAGCAGCAATTTAGCACTACTCATTGAGAAAGAATAGTTGAAGTACCTTTGAGACAATGAACAACCACATCGATTTCGCCAGAAGTGAGTTTCTCCTCCAGTTCAGTTGTCCACAAGTTCTTAGCCCCAAAGCTATACAACGCCGTCGACTTGTCCTTGTCGCCGAGTGTCTTCAGAGCCTCAATCTCAAACGTGCGGTCGGGCGCAATCTTCTGCAGACTATCACGAATGCCCTCAGCTTGGACCATGGCCAGGTTAGACCTTCGGGTGCCGATTCGCACCGGCGGCTGGGTAGTAGAAGTGGCTGCCATGGTTGCGGATGTTGAGATACAAAAGTTGTAATTGGCAAAGGATGACTTGCTTGTCAGAAGTTAGCGCCGTCTTATATACCATTGCTAGTGGATCCTGGGTTCTGTTCTGAGACGTGATTGGTGGAGTTAAGAATGAGGTGACAACTTGGTCTTGCTGGATTTTAATAGAAGACATTAGAAGAGTTAATCAGTCAATAAATAGTAGTTCTGGTTGTTATCAAAATGGCTTTGAGATGGGAGGACTCCTCCAGTTCTCCGCCCTTATCTAGTCCCCCTGTTCGGCTTGGAGTTTCCCAGCCTTGTTCCGATGGCTGCTCGTGATTGCTTCTCGGCCACTGTGTTAGTATTAGAATCGGATGCTATGATGTGTTGGAAATGTGTTCTTTATCATAGTTGAAGCCGAGATAACTCAGATAGAAGATCATCAAAAGAAAGCCCGATATTGCCACCAGACAATCTTCAGCTGGTACCCTTCCCAAAACCCAAACTCTCTTCAAACTTTTTCCATTTCTTCCCAATCGGCTGAACCAGTGTGAATGCTGCCCCCGTCTGATTCATCTCCTGGACACCATTCGTCATGTACAGCGGCGTCATCTCTCCATCGTCACTGAAGAACAACTTGGGCCTCTCCCTTCGTTTAAACACCTGCCAAGAACCATCGGTAAAGGTAACATTGGAACTGAACGCCTCCTGGAGCTTGAAATGCCACGGCCCTGTGAGTTTGCGAGAAAAGAGATGAGAGCCAACTCGTGGCCATTGCTGTCCGTCGTGCTCGACGTAGTCTATTAGCCAGTGGTTGATAGAGTGCCAGTTTCCGCGCTTGTCACGCCAAAAGAAGGGATCTTCGGTCCACCAGGGGTTCTCTCGCTCTGATACGTTCCATGTTGCTTGGTATTTGAGGTTGTAGTCGGCATCCCATGACTTAGCTGCGAAGATGGAGTAGTCTTTCATGCCGAGAACAATCTCGCTTGTAGGATTTTTACGCGTCCAAAGTGGAAAGGCTGATGGGTTGGTTGCATGGATACCAGCTGGGCGATCGCTGTTAACGACTACCTCAAAGGGAGACCAAGGCCCGCGAATGTCGTCTGCCGTAGAGACGGAGATGTTGTTTGGCCATCTTGTGTAACTGATGCTCTCACACTTTGTGTACTCTTTGTCATAGTCGACACCTATGGCATACAGCAGGTACTTGTCGTCTGCCGGACTGTAGACAACGTCTGGGTTGTGGCGGAAGTTGGGAGATATCTCATCAGCATAGTGATATGGACCCTGAGGACCATCGTGTGACTCGGCACGGATGATGTAGGAATGTGGCCGCCAGCCCCTGAGTCCACAGCCACGTGTGAACTGAACCGTAATAAGGTGAAAGACAGAAGCATTGTCGCGGTCTTGAATTATTCGACCACCCCAGGAAGCATTGGGCCAGATGTTGAAGTCGTCAGGACCTGGGGGCTCATAGGTGTTGTTGTAGCCAGTGTATCGTGTTGCAGGGGCTAGGTCGAGTCTGCCGCAGTCGTCACCAATCCATCCTGGATCACAAAGACAAACTTTGGCGTGTCCCTTTGTGCTCGACTGGGGTTTGCGTGATCTAGTGCAGATGCCGTTTAAACTGCAGTCTTCGTCCGTCTTACAAGGGCTGGCCAAAGCGATGAGGGAGGTAGCCCATAGACCAAACACACAAAGAGGACGCATGATTTCTGCACCGAGGCCCGGTTGACCTGTTGGTGGAACTCAGGGAAGCACAAGGACGGGCCAAGTCGCCCTATATACTAGTATTCAGGGAGGATTGCTGCTCTATGGCCGGAATATTTAACCCCGAGGAGACCTGGATGTGAATACCCGGTCATCGGAAAAAGGCCTTCATGCCATTTCTTGTCGTCCAACATTCCACTTCAGGGTTCCCCGCAATGACCTCCCCACAGATCGGCGAGGCATCTCGGTTGAAAACTTACCGAGCAGGCTAAATGGGTCGTCAAAAAGTGATTTGAGACATGTAAGAGTGCAGCCTATCAGCTCCCTGATGGAAAATCTGGCTGTGGGGGGAGGTGAGTCGCGACGAAAGGGGCGAGCCATATGCCTACACGGAAGATAAAGCGGTGAATGTCACAGAACCGGATTCGCGTGATATATCTCCTCGAGGCACCCATAAGGAGGTTAGAAAGTGGACATGGGCAACGAGTTGAGCTTCTAGCCTATGTGCTGGTCTGGAAATACATTGGGAAATCTGGCACCCAGACACAAGAATATAAAAAGGGGCAAATCATATCCAACTCAGCGATAGTTGTAAAGGCAAGATTCTTAAGTAAAAGATGAGACATTAAAACTAACTAGAATAATAAGATTCATCTAAGTTGTCCTCATGCTACACGTCAAGGTATCTTCGCATGCATCCATTTCCATCATCATATTCTCGTAGCCACGCATGCTCCAAGTACCCCAAATACCATCGTCGATATCTAGGCACAAAGCTCACCAAGGCATTAGCAAGCCAGCTCCAGCAAGCATCCCAACTGCCACCGCGAGCATCGGGGCAACTCCCCGAGCTGACAACGCAGAAGCCGCATTCTCATCATCACCATCCTTGCTATCATCCTTATCCTCCCCCTCACTTCCACCCTGCTCCTTCGCCTTTGCAACGTCCGTCTCCTGATAAACAAGTGCGACAGCAGGATATACTGTTGCAACCACCCAATCACCCCAAGCCTCTTCCTTGCCCGTTACATCAGCAATGGCTACTGTCGTGGTGGTGTATTTCTCCGTCACTGGCGCCACAGAATAGACCCCCTGCGTTACTGGTGTGCCCTCGACCGTGTAGACAGTGGTGAGGGCATCGTCTGGGTAAAAGGCTCTGCATACTGACTTGTAGTCGTAGTCTTCGTGAGGACCGAGGGCGGAATAGCATGCGCCTCCGTTCACACCCGTATATCCACTATAATTGCATCAATTCAGTTGCAAATGTTGAAAAATATGATCTGACTTACCTTGGACAGCAGTATGCTAGAGTCTCGGACGGTTTCAAAGCATTGGACCAGATTTTATTGGGGCCAACCCGCGCCCGCGTTCCACTGAAGCCTTCAAACGGATCCTTGGTAAAGACACCAGTCGCATCAATCGAACTGGTATTCCCAGCAAGAGCAAACGTGCCAACCGTGGTCCACCCATGAGGACACACCAATCCGGGCGAGAAGTAGGGGTACTTTGCGTGGATAGGGCGCTCCCAGTACGAGGTCACATAGTCATCGTATGCTGAACCAGAGGGAAAGCAATCTCCCACGTATCCGCCTTGACACTTTGGGTTTCCGAATTGTATGGCGAGGTTGGATGAGTTGGCGTAGTAGATACGGTCAGTTGTTTCAGTGGCGCATGATGATGGTGCTGTGAATGTTGTGGTGAGGGGACCAAAGTTGGTGATGCCATAGCCAAAATATTCTGTGAGCGACGGCATCTTGGCGGTGTCTTTGGGATTCTACAGTTAGCTAGAGTTTGGGAGAAAAACTTGGGGTAGTAGGGCTTAAATAAAGAGCCTTTAAAGGCCAAGCATTCATCGTACGCCCATGGTCTATTATACGACGGCCTACGGCCCGAGCCGCCAGCGGTCATTTTCAGAGCCCAACTCGCCCTGCTATAGAGGCATAATGCAGGGCTAAAAAGGGTCTCGAACTCGGCGATTTCTGCTGAGGGTAAGGCGTAGGGCTTTGGCATTGATGAGTCAGTGAATTGAAGAGGCACAGCTGGGGAATACCTTATGCTGCCAAGACGTTCGAGGCGCTGCAGGGTTGCAGTAGGATTCACGGGGTTGTCACCGCTTTTAGAAGTTTCCGAGGATCATGACATTGGGTGACTGGGGTGTTGGAAAAAAGATGGCAAGGCTGAATTGTGGAAGACTAAGAGAGAGAGGGTATCAAATACGGCGTGGGTAAAGATATGTATAGTATATTGAAAGAAATAGCCGTCATGATACTATAAAGTCGTCAATTTATCCAACTCCTGGCCATGCTCCTAAACGCTCCCAATGACTACCCCTGTAAATGCAAACCAAGTCCGTTGCTCAAGTGGCAGCAACTGCTGTCGTTGTCGACGACGCCATCATCATCGCCTGCCACTGACACATACAACTCAAGAGAGCCATGACTGCCCACTGCGTACCCAACTCTCCCGTAAGACCGCTCCCTCGAAGCTCAAACGTTCCAATCTTTGACATGCTCTTCCAGCTAACGCTGCTATCGGCCCATACAGCGACAACCTCCTTCCCATCGCTCGTGAAGCCATCAGAACGGTCTGGTTCCTCGCCAGAAGCTTCAGCTTCGTCGTTTAGATCGTCCACGTTGTGACCGACGCGTACCAGCTTCCACCCCCATTTGGATTCTCCTACGCTCTTGACTTCGCTGCCGTGGGAGCGACGCCACTCGAAGCGTTCAACGTGTCGATTCGCACCTTCGCCAACCTGCATACCGAACCAATATCTCTCCGGCTTCCTATTCTTGTGGCGCAAGATCTCGACGCTCTCCCCAATGTTGGTTCCGGGAATACCAGGGAGCTGAATATTGAAGTCGACTCTCCAACCATCTGGCTTTGCGCCGCCGAGGGCAGGGGAATCGGGATCGGGACCATCGTGCATGATCATCTTGCCGTAGAAGCCTTGAGGAAGAGAGAGGCAGTAGACGGGTTCTTGGTCTGGCTCGCCGAGACGGACGATGATCTTTGACCATGACTTTTTGTAGGTGGCGCGGATGACGGGAGGGACGCCCCTCTGAGCGGACTCGAGGGACATTTGCGGGGAGGGTAGTTTTGAGTCGCCGTGGCCCATTGTGAAGGTGTTTATTTGAGTTTCTGGTGTTGAGAAGAAGTCTTTGGATATCAATGCTTCGATGATGCAAACATACCTTCTTCTTGGCGGGGTCGCAAAGCTCCTAAATACTGAAAGCTCGAGATAGCTCAAGCTCTGAATTCCGATCGAGCGCTCCAAATGACCAGATGTGGAAGTAAAAGTGTCGATCATCAGCAATGCCCCAGGATCCCAACTCCGCCCCAGGGGATTTTCAGCCCTGGGACAGGGGATGGAGCACGCTGATTGGTTGAGTCGGGGTACGCGCCATTTAAGTTGACCCTTGTCGATCGACCCAGTGTCTGAGCTCTGTGTGGCTGTGATAGCTTCATCAAGGCGGAGTTCGTTGGGCTAGAGGGTATGACCTCATCAAGCACGATAACAGTCGAAAATATGCAGGTAGATCATCACTGGATTTAAAGGCCAAACACGTGAAAGAGATGGGTCACAGAGCACTGGGATTTGATGTTGTCATGTGCTGATTATTGTGTTCTTTGTTATAGTTGAAGCCCGGCCCTTGATGGGATGGCTGAGCCAGAAGACCGACATTGACTGTATGACAAGTATTAAGCCCTCAGAATCTTCCTGTCCAACACATACAGACTCCCATATTTAACCCCAGGGCCCAACCCACAATGGTAGGAGGAGTCTTGGGTGACCCTGGGGTTAAGAGTATCCGAACCAAAGCATCCCCCAGTCATGAAGTCGAAACAGGAACATTGGGTATACCCCACCTCTTGGAAGGAGTAACCCCAGCCGAAGAGCACTTGGAACACGTCAGTTATCCCGGCTTCAACTATGATAAACAACACATTTGTGCACTTGGAACACGTTAGCGAAGTCCTGCTGAAGAATCCTAGAGGTACTCACCCAAGTGCCTCAACCACAATCTCACGAAGAGTTCGGCGCAAAACGGAGTCCACTGTGTTAGCATTGGGATATGATGCTATGATGTGTTGGAAATGTGTTCTTTATTATAGTTGAAGTCGGGATAACCGATGAACGAGATCGCAAAACGGAGTCGTCCCCAAATGGAATGGGGACAGCCGCAGGCAGAGGCAATGGGGAAGACCCGGCATGTGAAGTATCGCCGAGTCTGCCATTGCCCTTCTCTCTCTGCCCGCAGCCGTCCCAGGCCTGAACATGAGGCCCGCCGGGGTGTCTGTTGTAGAACATGCGGTTAGCTCTCGCTAGCTTGGTTAGAGGGTGGGAGTCATCATTACCTGCTCACGAGGAGCTCTTGCAAGCTCGAACAGAGGGGAGAACCTGGCTCGTGGAGAGCCTCTTGCAAGCTCGAACAGAGGCGTTAAGAACGCGACGGGTAGAACGTTGATCCATGAGAATAGCTCAGAGGCTACCATGCCCCTTCTGTTTCTGCTTGGAGCTACCCCATGACTGAACGTGAGGCTCTCAGGGACGTCTATTGTAGAATATCCGGTTAGCTCTCGCTGACTTGGTGAGAAAGGTGGGAGATGTCCTTACCTAGCTCACGAAGAGCTCTTGAAAGCAAGGTGCGATGTTAAATACCAGCTTGTATCAAGCCTCTTGCAAACCTAGCAAGGCCCGTGAGTAGAGAGCATCTTACGAGCGCGACACGGTTAGCTCTTGCTGGTCGGGAAAGATTGACCAAAGATGGAAGTTATCCTTACCTGGCTTGTGGGGAGATCTTGCAAGCTTGACAGAGGCAGTAATTGTAGAGCCTCTTGCGAGGGCTTCCGATGCGTCAAGGAACTGACGAGTCTGGTGCTGCAGCTCAGGATAGAGTAGCCTCAGAGGGCCATGTAGTTTTGGGATGATGCATAATAGGCGAAAGACAGAGTAAAGAAGATTGTCCGGAGGGAAGGGAAGGTGATGCAGGCTTGAATGAGGCCTTGTTGATGTTGGGCAGTGGTGCTTGTTTGTGGAGGGAGATGAGGCGGAAGGGGGAGAGCGGGGGATGTTTTTGTTTTTGCAAGGAAGGCAGAGAGATTTTGTGTGCTAGGGATAGATACTAAGCGAGAAGTCATGTGTTTATTGACAGTGATTCACTGACATCGGACGGTTTGCTCCGTTGTGCTGGCCGCTTGCTCAAACGCCAACCGTATTTGCCTAATCCATTTTCTGCCACTGGCATCGTTTGCCCTTTGGTCCCGTTTTGGAATTATACAGATTCATACAATCCATTAATTTACCTTGCTCGGCATTGAATCACTCACGATGAATTCTTATATACTCTCTTCTTTGCTCTTCTTGAGTTCTCTAAACTTGTCACCTCTTCACACACATTCTACTTTCCACCGATCGATCAAGTTGCCAAGATGATGTCTTAGGGATGCAACATCTTGCACACAGACGATGCTGAGTACTTCGGTCAAGTCATTGATGATATTGCTCGGGAGCTGCTCGCCTACGCCGAAGGAGACGAAGACAGGACCTTTACCATCTGGCGCCCCTTAATCGAGGACAGGGAGCTTGTTGCCGAAATGCTCGGCAATGGATTGCTCGATGCAATTCTGGAAGAAGTCGTTGCTCGATACATGTCTTCTCCATGCACTCTTGGTGCTGGACGCTACACTTACATCTTGGCTGTCGTTGCTGCCATGAAGGTTGGCGCCATCATTGCCCCTGTGCACTTCGAATTCGCCAAAGCATTCACACCCCACCTCGTCTCTCCCTTTCACCAACTTCAAGTCCTCACCGCATGCGAGGAGTACAAGAATAACGGAAAACGCTGGATCTTCGAAGCCATGTACGCAAAAACGCTTTCTCGCCACAGGACACGGGGTGCAAGAGGAGATCCCAGACTTGGCAACGGCCTTGGGTAAGTATCTGACAACCTCTCACTTCTCTGACATGAGCTAATCAGGGTCTACACAGACACTCGGTCGACGAACCTCCAACGAGACATTGCTGTAGCAAGACTTGCATCACCTGTGGTAGTCCGAAACCCCGTCTAATCTGCAAAGGCTGCAGGATCTTTCGGTACTGTAGCAAGGGTTGCCTCGAACACGATAGGAAGCTTCACAAAGAGACTTGCCCTGCGCGGCCATACGATGGTTCTTTCGGGGCTCAGTGGTACATGGAATGATTCTTCTTGGTTTGCCATCTGGCCTACTCCTCGGTATGTGATTGATTTCCCTTCCAATGATCCATGGCAGTTACTGACCATCGAGACATAGCTCCCATTATGACGATTCGTTTACGAACTGCCGAGCTGTGATTTAGAGTATCGAGAGGGAATGTCGGTGGAACATCTGGAGCGGCGGTGGGGAGGAGGGAACAACTCGCACGTCGAGACTAAAATACAGTACCGGCAAGGGGTTTACGCCACTTTTTATACTTCAAGAGAGACTTAGGAACAGAATAAAAGATCACTGGTTTCAAAACACCGAGCATCAACCCCAATATTTCGTGACACCGGCTGGGAAAGCAAATCGGGGGGCCACACCTTGCACTTGTGCATGCCCCTCTATCACGCAAATCTTTCTGATTTTTATGTGGTTCAGATGCTTCCTGGTTATCGTATCCTCGACAGACAGCACATAGTCGGATGCTTTGTTCCTTGGCTATCTTGACGGCCCGACGGGTTTTTGACTCAAAGGCGCGCCAGGGAGCAGTCAATCGTTTAGATTTTTGCCCAATCTCACAGAAAGGGGTAATTCTATCTATAAAGATCAGTTTGCCGGGCTCAATTGAATATTCCCAGTGTTCGATTCAGCTGCTTTCTTTGCCATGGTGGCCAGAGGTCTTCCATCTTCAGTCTACCACACGGGGAGCAAAAGCAGCACTTTGTAAAACAATGTTGCAGGGCACATATGGCCAGAAACACCAAAATTAAATTTACTGCATAAATAAATGAGGTAATTGCATAGACAATATGTCAATTCGCGATTGTAATGTGTCGGGATGTTTTCCCGGGGGTTAGGGTCTTGGTTGAAATTGGTGTGAACACGAGATGCTGAGACTTGTACCTCGCGGTTTGACAGCAGCTGTGCAAGGGTGAAATATCAAGCGTTCCGTGGGGAGAACGGGACGGCAGACGGGCAATTTTTGTCATTGAGCGACGTAGGGAAAAACTCGTGACCAGATTTAGCATGAATCGTGTCTTAATTGTCCAGCCCCCTTGACTCTCAAACTGCAGGCATTGGCACCACCTGTCTGTCACCTCTGAAAGGAGCAAAGAAACAAAGCACACACCAAGCATCCATTGTCAGATTACAACAAGGTTCAACTGTCAAACCAAGATTCAACGCTTGTAATCGACCAAAGAAACGGTTCCATTGACTCTAATTCGACGTCACCCGCTAGCTAACGTCCCTTTGTCATGCAGCCACATTCCAAACGATCCGAGCCGAGTCCAACGTAGCATCCAATGCCAGCCATGTGCGTGCGATCCATGGCATCCATCTCAGAGAATCCAAGATGCAAATCGGATACCGGCAGCCTCCGCATGAAATCCCTCCCCCTCCCCTCCCTCACAAGCTTCAATTTAAAGATCCCAAGAAGAACCTCGGGACCAGGGGCACCATCACCAACTTTGCGGGGTTACGGGGCCACTAACCACCATTGGCGACTCATCCCGGATGGGCCGGCCCAAAAGGTCTCCTTACCCATGCCAAGCTCGGGGGGGAAGCTTGGACGCGTGGAAGGGCGAGACCAACAAATAAATAACCCACCCCTAGACAGGAACGGCAGCTCGTCTCTTCAGCTGTTCAGCTGGGTCTCGTTCTGCAAAAGTCTCGTGTTGTCAACGTCGTTCCTCACGCATCAAAAAGACACGTCCATCCTCACGCGACAATCCCAGCCTCTCCCTTCAAAATGCGTCCCTTTACTCTTGTCCCCTCGGCTTTTCTCGTCGCCTCCGCTCTCGCCCAGACAAGCAAAAATGTGGAATGCGCCGATGGCTTGTACCTGGTTGTCGCGCGAGGCACAGGCGAGGAGAAGGGCGCTGGCATCACTGGAGAGGTCGCTGAGGATGTCGCCGACCGCATCAAGGGTTCCATCGTCGAGCCTCTCGACTATCCAGCAACGTTCCTTGACCCGGCCTACGACGAGTCTGAGGCTGACGGTGTCGAAGCCATGACTGAGCTCCTCACCAACTATCACAGCTCGTGTCCGGATGGAAAGATTGCAGTCTTTGGCTACTCTCAGGTTAGTTTTCTGCCCTTGGTACAACTTGAACGATGTCTAATTCCATGCAGGGTGGTCAAGTCGCTACAGACACCTTCTGTGGCGGAAGCGGCGGAAGTTTCCCAGATAACAAGCCCATCTCTACAGATCTAGTCGAAGACAGCGGTGAGCACCTCAAGTCGAGAACCCGCATGCCACAGTAACTAATTGAAGCAGTCGTTGCGATCATCATCTTCGGAGACCCGAGCCACGTGGCCAACGCGTCGTACAACCAGGGTACCGGCGAGAAGAACGGCGTAAGTCTGGCCTCGTGGCACCATAGAATAGCCTCTGACTGAATTACAGGTCTTTACCCGCACAAACATTACGCTGTGCGAGGAACAGTACACCAAGACTGGGATTATTCGCTCTTACTGCGATACGGGCGATACGTACTGCGATCGGGGCGACGATGAGGATGTGCATGGAGAGTATGTGTCCAAGTATGGTGAGGAGGTGGTCGAGTATGTCGTGGATCAGTATGAGAAGGCTGTTAAGGAGGGAAGTAAGAGCACGGGCTCAGCTACGGCTACTGGAACTGCGACTGGAACTGCGACTGGAACTGCTACAGAAGAGGCTACTGGAACAACTGCAGAACCGGCTACGGGAACTGGAGCCGAGACTGAGTCTGCCTCGACTGCTTCAGAGACAGAGTCAGCTGCGACTGGAACGGCCACCGCTGCTCCTGGCAATGGTGCAGCTGGCTTGGCCCCAGGGCTTGCTCTGGCAGCTGTTCCTTTGTTCTTGGCCATGTCGGAGATGTTGTTTTAAAGTAGAGTAGGGAGAATATTTTGGACATAATGGATGTTTGATTTACACGGAGCGCCTGCTTAGACTACCGGTCCTAGATACCGCAATTCCAACCGAGAAGGTGTAATAGTATGACCTCTGAGGGTTGCCGAGGTGCTTTCGGTGCTGTTCGGGTGATACGACACCATGGTTGACGAGAAGGTTGCCCACGTTCTCATGCAAGCTAGCCCCTGAATATCCGATCGAGCACGTTCGACGCTAAGTACTTCAACGAAGTGTAGCGGGGTATCGAGAGGAGGTTCACACACCCGGTCGGCAGTCGTTCTGCGTCGTGGTAGGGGTGCTATCGCAGCACCCGATGGGTGCAAGGTGCTGCTGGCCCTGAAGGTGCCTGAACGGGACAGGAAGGTTTTGGAAAACTTATTCGCATCTCAATCCAAGTGAGAGGGAGAATTCTGAGGTGTGAGCCTTGCAAGTCAGTTAGCAGACAACCGTAGGGGGGTCGCGGCGCACGGTAGATCCGGAGTAGCTTCTCCGGGGAAGTTCATCGGCAGGACACAATCTGAGGCGCCCCTATGCCTCTTGGGGAGCATCGGGAGTCGATGCAAGGCCCTCTGGTGGCAGTCGAGGACAAGCGTTCATGAATAAGGCTGTGTTTGTAGTAAATGCAAGTTAGAACGGCACCCAGTGCCCGTTCAATCGACCGTAGAAGCTTCGAGCACCTCAACCACGAGGGCCAGGCCATCAAACGAGCTTGACAGCCCTCAGTGTGTGCCCGTAGAGTCCCTCAGCCACTCGCCACATGACCCGGCACCCGTCTGTCCCCCCTCTAGCCTCACCAGCCTCGTCGTCCCCTGAGAGGCACGCCCGGAGGAGAAGCCCCGAGGCGGCAGCCCTAACCGTGCGAGGGAGTTAGGGCTAGATGACTGCACAGTGTAAACGAGGCCATACACGTGCACCTCCTTCCTTCCTGCTCCTCGTGCGCACAAAAGTCCTCCCACAAACCCTCATTCTCCCACCTCACACATAACCATCATGGTTTTCGTCCTCGACGCGCTGCATCAAATGTGTTTTTTGTTATAGTTGAAGCCCGGCCCTTGATGGGATAACTGAGCCAGAAGATCTCCTACCTCATCATCATCTCTTTTCACTTGCTCCTCTCTCTCCGGCTCTGAATCACAGGGAACACCACAGTCCTGGAAATCCTCGGTCAAAACCGAGCTGGCCACCAGGCCAAGACGATGGTAAGTGCCCGTCTCCTGGCTTCGTTCTCCCTTGTGGCAGCGTAGATAGCTAACTAAATAGAGGGAATAGAAATCCTCGTCGCTTACGCTATGAAGCGTAAGGGTTTTAAGCCCCGTTGAAAGGCCAGCCCTGGCCAAAGGCCCCCCGAAAAATTACCACACAAGGTCCGTCTCGTGATGCTCTCTCTACTCTCTCCGTGTATGCTCACATCATATTGCATAGAGAGGACCGCCTCCGGGGAATGTCAAGATGACCCCCTCGTTGGCCAGGATACTGTGGCCCATGTAGCTGCGGCTGCTGTTTGCCCTCTTCAGGGCAATTGACAAGGCCTCCTCCGTTTTTTCGACCTCCGCACCGAGTACCATCGCTTGTTCGCTTCGGGTCTTCTTCCTTTTTGGTTTGTCTTGGTTTGTCTTGGTCTCGGAAAGGAGCCTCCTACCGTCTCCCTCGATCACGGTTGAAAACCGCCCGGCGCCCTTTTCTTCCATCCGCCTCTTGAAAGGGGCCCAACCACCACTCGTTTCAGGAGACTCCCGCTTCTCGCTCGGGGGATCATCTCCAGTTCGACAACGAGCCCCAAACGACCTGGTGTTTGCTCGCCTTCAGCTACTCAGCCGTCGGCTTCTTGCCTTCAAGGCAACAGGGCATTTCGTGATGCGGTAAGAACTCCATACCGTGTCAAGAGTTCTACGACATTAGCTGACAGGCAAAAGCCCTTGAAAATCCCCATGTCATCTCCCAGGTTGGCACTCGGTGTGGGTCACCCAGGGCCCAAGTTTCGATTTCATTTTTTGGTTTGTTTTGGTTTATCTTGGTTCATCTTGGTTCATCTTGTTGTTTCTTTTCTGTTTTTTTCTTTCCTGTTTCCTGTTTCTCATTTCCTGTTTTCTTCTCCTTGTTTCCTCTTTTGTTTTGGTTCGTCTTGGTTTGTTTTGGTTCATGTTGAATTCTTTTTTGGATCATCTTGGTGGGGGGATGTGCTTCGATTGCGTCCCTATGACTAGGGGTGAGAGGGATCACATCTGGCCGCCCAACGCTGAGAGCATCGGAGAGCTTCTGGGCCACAACCAGATGCACACTTGCCTGCGCTGTGGGAATGAGAAGCCTTTCGAGAAGACATGCAAGGCGTGCTGGGGGCCACAGCCCGAAGAACAAGATGGCCCTATTATCCATGAGTCCAATGGAACCTTGGACCCAGACTAGGAAGTCGGGTCCTCGATGGATGTACTGAATGGAGGCTGGAGTTGATCTCCTGAAGCGTATGCAGTTCGATGCATCGACTTCGGCTGCTGGCCTCTTTTGGAGACGTCATTGATACCAACAACAACAACAACAACAACAACAACAACAACAACAACAACAACAACGCAGACAACCATTCCTCTCACAACACCCAACTCGATCTTCAACCAACCCGTCTTAGGGCCACGTCCAAGAGTCAGTCCAGCACGACTACAACACGACATGCGTACACACTTCACATCCACCACAAATGCAAACAAGGCTGAGGATGAGGGACGGCAAGCTAATGGGGCTGAGAATTTCAGGGATGGATTCGCAGATGGTCAAGGCAGAATGTACATTGGTGGTTTGTTAGGATTATTGAGTAGAGTACCTCCCTTGTCATAAAGACAGCGAGTACTGAATATTGTTTTAAATGACGCTGTACTCAATACCAAATCCAACTGCATGATCCTTCCTGTCAACGTTGCACTGTTTGTGTTTGTCCATGTCGGTGCCTTTTTGACCAAACCTTGCCAGCAGGGAGGAGAAGTGGACAAAGTAGCCATGATGCGTCGTGGAGCTCGACTAGACCTGTGTTCTTTAACCGAGTACCAGAGCGTATGGATTGATCAAGTTAGAATGAATACCGTTGGAGGACCAGTACGGCGCAGGGCAGGTCGCCGGTTGGTCTACGACTCTGCACGATGCATTAGATCCGTGAATGGCATCATGGGTCGTACGGCGTGGCCACACTCTTCGAGTCCCACCTCGCGGAACTCTCCCAGGCAACCAAAATGGCACAGATCGCTCTTTCTAATGGTACTTATTATTCTAAGACCGTACAATGTACCGTACAGAGGGATTCTCGGGTTTCGACTCGTTCGCGGTTGTCAATTAAGTGAGCGCGAGTAATTGGTATCAACACTCGACAAACAAAGTATTCTCAAGGGGATCGACAATTCCAAAGGAAGCATATTTTCAAACTCAGGGATCTAGGGAGAAGCTGAATTAACTTTGAATTATTTTATCATTGTTTATGAGTTGTACAAGAGGAAGAACGGTAGCCATGGGTGGGAAAAGGGGGAAATTGTCATAGTGTAGGGTAGTGCCCGACCAAAAGGAGACCAAATCTTAAGCAACTTCAACTGACATTCTTTAGAATCCAGATATCACAAGTAGCGAAGTTGAAAATACTCTGATCCTAAGTACAAATATCAAGATTCCCTCTTGAGTCTCCCCTCCACACATCCACCAGGGACCCCAGGGACACGCCACGTATAGACGAGTTCCAGTCCAGCAGCCTCCATAATCTTCCTAAAACCCTCCTCCGTTCTCTCCTTACCTCCCATAGTCATAACAGCTTGATCAAGAACAGCAGAAGCAAAGTCTGCTTCTCCCACGCGTGGAGGCAGGACCATCTCGCAGATGAGGACTCGGGAATCGGGGGACATGGCTTCGGCGAGACGGGAAAGGATTCGGGTGCTGGTTGGGTCGGCGTAGTCGTGGAGGATCATTCGCATGAAATAGCCTTTGGCACCTGGTTTCTAGTTTTAGTAACGGTCTTGCAGGAGTGGCTGGTACTTCTACCTTTGATGGGCTGTTCTTCCATGAAGTCATGTTCAAGAAGCTGGACACTTTCAGGGAGGTTTCCCTTGCTCTTGGCAAGTTGGATAACCTCTGGACGTTCCTGAAGTACACAATTCTTCGGCGTGAGGCCAGGATGAGCTTCTAGGATCTTGTTAAGAACCACTCCCTCGCCGCCCCCTACGTCAACAAGCTCCATGACCCCCTTTGCCTCCTCGTCAGGAGTATTCTTGAGCGAGCTAAAGTCAAAGTGACCAGTAACAGGAATCGCAACGTCAATGCCTGACATGCCAGTCTGGAACGCTTGGAACCGCTCGGGGTGCTGCATCATGATGCCCCAGACAGGAGTTCCCTCCTGCTTGTAGTAGGCAGTGTACGGGTTGTATAGGGGATCCTGAGGTTCTTCGAACTTGCCCTTCGAGACAAGGTAGTCGTCAAAGTTGTGCATGTGCTTGAACCATTCGTCGTACCTGGGTGGTTAGACTCCGACTAAGGTGTCCGGGTTCGAGAAGAAGCTTACATGGCGAGGAACAAGTGGCCAGGGGCTGGCCTGTCCAGAATGTAAGCCAGGGAGAACTTGGTATGCATGTACTCTCCGCCATTGGGCTCGGTCTGGTCGAGGAAGCCGGAAGCGACTGGAGTGGGCTGTTAGACCGGGTGGTGAAGAGGGGAGTTGGATAGGAACCGACCGAGGACGCGTCCCATGCGCTCTATAAGATGGATGTTAGCTGAAGGACCAGTAGCATAGACATTAAAGAAAATCAAACATACCAAGGAGCGAGTCTTGGACTCCGGTGGCCTGGGAGAGGTCTTTGAGGGATATGGAGCCACTTGCGGGGATAGCGTCGAGGACCCTGAGCCTCATGAAGGCTCGGATCGCAACCAGCTCTGCGATCTAGATATAGTATAAGCTATCGCCTGCACGCGATGGAAATTATAAGGGGTATAAGGGATCGTAACTCACGTTGAGGCCATGGTAGTTGGGCTTCTGGTCTGGCGTGATGAGGGCATTTGTCAGGGCCCTGGCCTTTTCCAGAACGTGCACGCGTGACATGTACCCATTAAGGTCTGGAGCATCAGAGTATGCTTCAGCGGCCTGTGCAAGGCCATTCACAAGGTCATTGACTTCCTGTTTGCTTGGGAGGGCCATAGTGACAAGTAAATGCAGCGAGAATAAAGGGATTGCTTTGTACAGTAGGCTCGACAGTGTAACAAGCAAGTACAGGTCAATTTTTTAGGAATCCTATAGAAGGAAAATGCATGGCTAGGCCCCTGTGGTCCACTGGAGCAGGGCTGCTGGGTCTGGCACTGGCAATACTGCCGCGAGCGGGAGGGGTTTTCAAAACATCCCCTGCAGGCTGCAGCTCCATCCTCCTCCTCCATCCTCCACCATCTTCCGCCCCAACACGCGGACAAAAACAACATTTTCCAACCTTCACCATTTCAACCTGATTCAAGGTATAAATCGCTCGTGAAGACATGGAGTCGAAGAAACAGCCCGGTGCTCTCCTCCGGAGCGTCTCGCGCATCTTCCAGCGCAAGCGCAAGGAAGAAGAACCAAAGCCCGACGCCAAAGACAAGGAAGGACAGGCGAGTTCTTCTGCTGCACCCACTAATGTTGTGTTTGATCGTCGTACCCATATTCGCATCAGCGAGTTCATGAAGGTGATTCCTCTGACTGCTGAGACTACCTACATCGAACCGATCCTCTGGGTCAACTACGAGCCTCGTGGCGAGTACCCAAACACCACCCACCCACGATTCTTGTCTCAGATCGCTCAGGAGGTTCGCCTTCAGCTTCAGAAGGATGCCAACCATGACGATACCTTCACCAAGAGCCAGAAGTGGGCGCTCCGTAACAATGTCGATGTGAGTGCGCCATTGTTTGTTGACGTCGCCGCCCGCTAACCTCTTTGGCAGCTAGTCAAGCATGACCTCGGACATTGCAAGTACACCATGCTTCTTGACAACAAGCTGCACTTATCCCCCATCCCCAAGTACCCCAAGAGCATCCTCGATCTCGGTACTGGCACTGGCATTTGGGCTGTTGACATGGCTGAAATGTACCCTACTGCCAAGATCCTCGGAGTCGATCTCTTCCCTCTCCAGACCAAGATCGTTCCTCCCAACGTTCACTTTGAGGTATGTTGTCTGACGATGCTCTGACCCCTTGTTGGCACTCATAATGCTAACCTGACCAAGATCGACAACGTCGAGGTCGACTGGCGCTGGGGAGAGTCCATCTTTGACTTCATCCATGCTCGTGAACTCACGATGACGATCTACGACTGGCCCAACCTCGTCCAGGAGGTCTACCGCGCCCTCAAGCCCGGCGCCTACTTTGAAATCTCTGGTTTCGTCCCCGACTACCGTTCCGACGACGGTACCCTCCCCCAGGACTCTGCTTACGTCAAGGTGGGCAAGCTCAACTTTGAGATCGCAGAGAAGCGCAACGTTTCGGGCTAGGAGCCCATTCGCTGGAAGGGGTATCTCCTAGATGCCGGCTTCGACGATGTTACCGAGCGAGCTCTCAAGCTTCCCATGGGTCCTTGGCCCAACAACCCTCACCTCCAGAAGATTGGAAACTTTGAGCTTCTCAACTGGCGTCAGCAGGCCATGACCACCTTCAGAAACATGTGCCAGAACGCTTTGGGTGGTGATCAGACCTACTACCACGAGATCCTTGCTCAGGCCGAGAAAGAGGTCTTGAACCCCAACATGCATAGCTACATGCCTTTGTAAGTCACCTGCCCCCCTCTTTGTACCACAGAACTGACCAGATTTCCAGCTACGTCGTCTATGGTAGAAAGCCCCTGGATGCTAAGCCAGTCGGTCCACGACCCAAGAAGCCACCCGTTGTCCGCGAGAAAGTCTAGTGGGTTGGATGGGAAAACGGAGAGATTAAGGGGCTTTGTTGGCCACCAGCTGGCAATGACGATCCGCCCATGATCTAATGGCAATCTTGCACGGCCTATTCAGAGGCAGAAGCCTGACTGTTGGCGGTGATTCCGAAGGCGTCTGCATTCACTGTGGACAAGGACAGAGACTAACGATCTGCCAACGATGGTCTTTGCCAATGATGCTGGGACAAAGGATTTGGTTTTGGACGATAACTTCCGAGTGGTGCCTGCATTCGCTGCGGGTACAGATAGATACTGATTGACTATCTACGAATGATGGTCTCAGAATTTGACTCGGGTAGTATCACGGACGGATCTCTTGTTTTGTACTGTAACTTCATTTGCTTCGAGGAGGGATATGGCTTATAAGTCCAGGTCGGACCTCGACTGCATTTGATTTCGAGGGAAGGGAAGGCAGGGAGATCAACGGGGATGGATTTATAACCTGCGAATTTGTACAAGTTCTTGTTTGATGCTATCATGCCCCATCTGGTCTTCGACACTTCATGTACGATACTATATAGCTTGATAACAAGCTTTCGAGACCAGACATCACTGACCCATAAGTTGCTTACGGTAACGTAGAATGTTATGCTGAAGCCGTGCTGAGCATCAGAGTCCGTGCTGGGAGCATGGCCGTCGGAACAGAGGGGGTAGACTGGAAGGGTCTAGCCCTACCATGCAGACGGAGCTCTGAGCACAGGAGACCTGACCCAACAGGGTTGCCAGCGCTTCACGGCACAGTGCGCACCACACACTGTCTCTCTACGCGCATACAGTGTGGCTGTCACCCCTGGGCCAGGCAGGGAGATCGATGGGTGCCGCCTACGATACCTGCACCACAGCGCGACGCAGATCTCTAGATCCACCCAGGGTGTCACTCTGAAATTAAATACTAGAAACCGCTGAAGAATAAACTCTTTGATACAGCAGCGCCACAGTTGCACAAGCAAAGCAAACCGTGCAGCATGCAGGTACCCGGGACAAAGGGTCCGGCGGCGGGGGCTTCGAGAAGCTTCACATTTTTCCAGGGCGCAACACAGGGCAAACTCGCATGTTCTAGCATCAAAATGTACCTTGGCGATCTCTGATTATTATTAAATGGGTTTGGAGCAATTCTACTGTTCACGGAGGATTTTGCAAGGTAGTGTCATGGGGTGGAAAAGAGTGTTATTCAGCTGCCCCCTACAGCACAACGCTGTTCTTTTCGACTGTAATAATTACAGAAACCAATATCATTCCATCCGCTCATCTGAAGTTTCCTGAGGATCCATGGTCCGTTGCTGAGTGGTAACGGTGCTCGTTCTGCTGGTGGTCGAAGTAGAGAAATAAAAAAACTCGAGGGGTCGATCGACGTTTGCAACGTAACTTGAAGAAATCCCCTGCATCTCACCAGTTAGAAAATTATCCTATTCAAACTTTTTAATGCACTTTTACATACCTTGAAGTGAATGGACCTAACGGTACATGGGTCTAGTCATGGTAATGTGTCGAGCATGCGGGAGCCACTCAGGCACTTCCTAGATGCCCAGCCAAACCATCATGTAGCAGACGAAGATGAAAAGAACCCAGGATCCGATACCAAAGGTTTTGGAGAGCCAGGCGTGCCATTCTTTGATTTCTTCAGGAGTCATCTTGGATTTTTTTCCTTTCGAGTTGTTCTTGTTGGATGCTGTTGATGTTTCTATTGCTGATGGTGTGGGCGGTACTTGTTGTTGTAGAGGTGATGGCTGCACGTCACTCGGCCCCTCCAACAGATGGTACCTTTTTTTTTACTTCCGCCTCAGCCACTACCAACCCAACTTCTCCAGGCCCTCATCTTGACTCACCTTTTCTCTCTCCTCCCAACTCTGAATCAGTCACGCCGCGAAACCTTCTTCCCTTTCAACGACCACATTCTTTTTACTTTTCGCAAACGCTTCTTTTAATTCTCCTCTTCTATACTAGATACCCGAACAGTTCTTCCAGCGACCATCTCCCTCGTCTGCTACGAGTCTCGTTTGTTTATCTTTTCCCCCTCGAGAATCATTGCGTTCGCAAAAACATTACCCTCTCCCTCTTCACATTTTCAATCACAAATCCTCTCACCACCAAGCTCACACCTCTATCCTCTCCTGCTTGCCCTCATCGTTCCCACACAAACTTCTCTCCCCCCCTTGCTGTTTGCCCATCATGGGTGGCAAAGCCTTCGCAGACCTGCAGACGCCTCGGATGCCAGGTGAAGTCTACCACGAAGTCAAGAGACGCGTGGAACAAAGACTCTCCCAGGCCTTCTCCGTCGTTCGCTTCCCCATCGAGGGACCGGCAAAGTTGGACTTTGGTGACGTTGACGTCTTTGTGACGGGTCCCAGGTTTCAGTGCCAGGGAGATGACTACACCAGAAAGGAGCTGCTTGATCACATCGGCGCTGCTCTTGGTGCTACAGCTGTTATTGTGGATTCGGGTGTTCAGGAACCGTCTGCTCACTTTGCTATTCCTTGGCCTCACGACCTTGAACATCTTTGCGACGAGCCTATTCCTCAAGAGCCGACCTACGCCGTTGCTGGACCTTCTACTCGTCCCGGTACCTCCTCTCAAACCGACACTCCAACATCTAGCAGCTTCTCCGCTCAGATCGACACTTCGACTCGACCCGGCTTCTCTTCTCAAGTCAGCTCTTCTCCTCGTCCTGGCGCTTCTGCTCTCCCTCTTCATTCTCCTCGCGGCAATGGCTCAACTCATGCTATGCCTGGCACTACTTCCCCTTACGCTACGCCTTCTACTCCTCTCACTTCGACTCCTCGCAGCTTCTCCGGTCGGAGCTTCTCAGATCAGATTCGCAGTTCAACTCGTCCCAGCTTCTCTGATCCAGTCAGCACATCTCCTTATCCTGACGCTTCTGCACCTACCGTTCGATCTCCTCACGACAGCTTTCGTACGCCTAGCAGCGCTTCTCCTTACGCTACGCAGTCTCCTGCCACCTCGACTCCTCGCAACTTCTCTGGCCCGATCTACAGCTCGACTCAGCCCAGCTTCTCTTCTCAAGGTGGCACTTCTACTCATCCTGGTCCTTCTACTCCGACAGTTCGCTCTCCTCACAGCAGTGTTCCTACGCCTGGCAATGCTTCTCCTTACGCTACGCCTTCTACTCCTGTCACCGCGACCACTCCCACTCTCCCTTCTTTCCCTGCTGTTCCTTCTGCACACTCCAACGCTGTTACTCCTGCCGAGTTCCCCCTTCCAAGATCTCGCTTCGATGTAACACATGCAAAGCCCAACCAGCGACCAGACGTAAGTCCTCATGCCTCAGACTCAGTTGTGTTGTGAAGAAAACACTAACAAATACTCGCAGTGGCCTCGTTCAACAGAGCTCGAGATGACACTCCCTGATCGAGAGTTCAGACATGTCAGTGGTGCCCAGCAACGAGGTGGCAGATCTAGAAGTCTACCTCCCGTTAGCCAAGACCCAGGACAGTTTGCTCCCCGACAATCAAGACGCTCCCGATCCAGTGAGTTGTTGTCTAACTTGAACTTGTGTATGAAACAAAGACTAATCACATTGGACAGGCTCCGCTCGCCCCTACTCCCGAAGAGGACCATCACGTCGGGAACAACCCCCCAACGAGAACAGCAACTCCCAAGAGGTTTGTTGTTTCTACTCGCAAACTTAAAAAAAAAACAATGCTAACTTTCCCTTAGGAGTCTGTTTCTGCCCCCTTCTCCCGACTCGCCGTCGCCCCCTCTCTCCCGTCCAGCCGTCCCATCACCCCAGCACGAGGACGCCGACTTCACATCCAAGTCGACGTCCAAGTCTTCGACTCGTCAAGCCGGTTGCACTACATGCTCTTCCATCACGCCCATGGAGACATATGGCAACTCCTGGGAAACGTGATCAAGCCCTACGGTCTAACCGTAGACGACAAGGGACTCTGGCTGCGCATCCCAGAGATCGAGGAGGCCGACAAGAAGCGGTCCAAGGTCTGGCTCACCGGGGACCCAGACGAGATCCTCAAATTCCTTGGCCTGCCGTACACCCGGTATTGGGCAGGTCCCTTTAGGGACCTGTACCAGATGTACGAGTATGTGGCCAACTGCATCACGTTCTGGGTCGCCCCCGCCGCCGAGTCCGAGATGGCTCTCCGCGCCAACGACAGGCGCCGGATGAAGCAACGTCCCGCCTACCGAAAGTGGGTGGAGGAGTTCAAGCCTCTTTGCCGAGCGCAAGGCCGGTTCTCCAACGAGCCCCTGACCCGCGACCAAGTCCGTGGTCGTGCCTTTGCGAGGTTCAATGTACGCCAGACGTACATGACCGAGCGCCGGGCCTTCTTGGTCGAAGACCAGAAGCGCCACATCCTCAAGACCATCATCGAGAGGATTGTTCCGCTTCCCGCGGAGGGCGCCGCAAAGGAGGACGTCCTTTACAGGACTGTCCTGGTCAGGGCTCTGAGGGAGATTGTCCTCGACTGGAACCGAGGGCTATATAGTATTATGGCCCCCGGGAACCTTCGGGATGACGAAGGTTTCTACCATCTTGGTAGAACCGAGTCATTCGTCCTTGAGTACAAGGACAGGATCGGCAAGGAGGCCATGGACCTCCACAACCGGAGGATGGAGGAGAAGAGGGCACATGAGCAGCCAAGCCGGGTTTAGAGATACCCAGGCATGTGTCCCATCCTGGAGGACGAGTAAGTTTATCCTGTCTGGCTTTGCATGAGATGTTGCTAACTTGATTACAGCCATGAACAATAAGTTCATGGAGAGCCGAGGGCGTCACCCCCCGTGCTCATTGGGGGGTTGTCGGCCCGTCGGCCGACAGCCAGTGGCTTTGCTGCCCTCATTATTGTGAGGAGTTGGCACTGCTGGTGGTTAACCAGGAAGCACTATCACTCTTGCTCGTGTAGCGGGGCGGTGGTGGTTCCTGGTTAACCATCCAGCGGTGCCTCTTCCTCAGACTATTGGGGGTTTGTGGGGTTGCTAGCTGTCAATAAGATAATACGAAGATGGTGAAGGAGAAGCAGCTGGAAGACAAGAGGCCACGGCCTTTTAGTTATATATGTTTGGTTTTTAACAGATAGACCCAGAGGGAATGTAAAGGGTTGACGATTGATGAATCTTTGATTTCTTTGCCTGACTGAATTGCCATGATGTGTTTTGTACTTCATAATCCCAAGGAATCCGAAGTTCTTGTTCTAGACTTGGCGATGGGATTAGAGTCCATCGTACCACTGCGAAGCCCCCTCGCGTCTTATCACCATCCGTTATGACACGCCCATTAATCTACCAAGATGTTAATTAACGACCCTCTGACACTCATTCCCACCACTTTCGAGCAAAGGGGTTCTTTATTACAGGCCCTCACCATTCCCCGTCGCCAATAACTACAACAGCACACCAAAACGTCAGCAAGGGCGAAAACATGGGAGTGAGACAACACGGGCTACAGTGCGCCCTTCTTAGGTATGATTTTATGTAGAGAATCCCAAGCACAGCTCAGTTCTTGCGTCCAATGCCCGGGGTGTGCGCACAAAATCACGAGCCCTTGCCCTGGCCGCACACCGAAGGACCTGACCCTGTTGGACGGCAGCGCAGCGGAGAATGACCTCCGGCGGTTAGGCAGTGAGGATCAAGCATCTGGATGGCTGTAGTCTGTTTGAAACGGGCACCCTAATGGCCTCATACCCGCTTGGGTGACCCAGCAGCTTGGCGAGGACTCGAACAAACACACACAGGCAGACAATGGGACATGCCAAACTTGCAGCTATTGTCTAAGAAGCATCTAGAAGCCATGCTTTTCTTCGTCTCCAAGTGTTGAGGCCCCAACAGATTCCTAATGTGCTGCCTGGTGCCCCGATCTGATCGTGCACCCCCCCTTCTGCACCCCCCTTCGGCAGCTGGCACAAGGCCACAACCTGAGGCACTCTCTCCTCCCGTCTCTGGCAAAGGCAGTGACGCACCTTCCTCCTCTTAATTCCTCTCACAAAACCCCCTCTCCTCCCTCCCCATTGTCTTCTCTTCTCTTCTCTTCTTCACCTTCAACAACAGCTTGCAACGGCCTCCTTTTTCCCCGCGGGCTTCTCGCCGTCCCCTCCTCGCGCCTTTTGAGGCGGCTCCCCCTTCCTGCCTCCTCCCACAATCAAGTCATCTTTAAGGGTCCTGTCCCAGCAAAGCTTCTGCAAACGATGTACCCACTGTTAGGCATGGGACAGGGCCCTTGTATGGAGAGGGGGAGCCGCCTCCTTGCTGAGTTCGCATCGGTGTTTGTGAGTTTTCTTCTTCATTCTCTCTCTCGTGTCTGGGGGCTGACAGAGGCAGTGAATTGTGCTTTTCGAAACTCTGGCCCTGGGTGCTCCCGCCCCCAGCACCCAGGGTCATCACCAAGACTCGTACAACCCATCCTGACGCGTTTCGTCTTGCCCCTCGCGGCTTCTTTTTCTCGGTTAGTCTCCATCCCCTTCCAACATGTGAATCCTTCTTATTATCCAGACACCAGCTAACATACCGGGAAAAGGTGACATCCACAAGGCCAGCATGCTCGCCTTCAAGACGGCGTGGCCATCGCCCGACGAAGAAGTAACGAATCCTCTTCTTGTCATCAATGGCGTCTTCAAAAGAATCCATCGGTCATGATCTTCTGGCTCGGTTATCCCTTCAAGGGCTGGGCTTCAACCATACTCGACATGGCATCGCTACATCAGAAAGCAAGATACCCAACCTGAAGCGGTTCACCATGGCCTTTGAATACAGCACAATCACCCTTTTTCTCGAGTTGGCCCTATCCCAGTCATCCCACACAATCTCCTCTCTTCATTCCGCTCGAGAAATTCGTGTCGGCTCTCCTCTTCTCGCCGGTCAGATCCTCGTACTTCGCAACTCCTTGATCGCCTTGATTGTCGAAGTTGACGCTCCGTGTGTTGCTGCGGCGACTCTCAAAGAGACGCTTTCCTATCCTTGAGAAACCGGCGGAGTAAGTGTTCTCTTCAGCCCAGTAGATTCCTTGAGACTTTCTATCCCTTCGCAGTGCCTTGTCTCCCCCTCTTCAAGATGCTAACATGAAATAGGGAATGGTTCTCAGGATCTGTCCTCGTGAGCTCAGAGCTGATCTCTGTGACGGGTCAGTTTCCTCCCTGGACTTGGACTTGCACCCAATCATGCTAACTGTGTTGTAGTATCCGAGTTTTCCATCGTCACGCCCTTACCGGACAATCCTTCTCGTCGCCCGTCGACTTCTCTCAACAACCGGGCTGTGATGCCCTGCCTACACCGAACCTTCCTCTCATCCTATCAACTCTTCATTTCGCCGCGAGGCGGACCTCCATCGCGAGATCAAGAGGCTCGGTGATCATCGATCGATACACCAGCATGCGAATCTTTCATCGACGCGCTAGGTCTCGCGGCCCTATGGGTCCATTCCGTCCACTGGCCCAAAGAAGTCGACCGCTCTTGAAACCTGCTGGGGTAGTTGCCCCTCCCCCAGAGCCCACCTCAGCCAGTTTATCAACGACGATCTTCTATCTCCGTTATCCCCCCTCTAACTAACTATGACAAAGAACGCATTTGTTATCAATGACAGTTCTCCTTCTCCTTCAACTTTCGAACGGAATTTCCGCTGAATCGAAGGGGGGGGCAGTCGTCCTCCCCTTCGTCAGCCTCCTCTGTGGTAGCCTTCTATCGATTCGATTGAGCCATTGGGTTGGTTGTTCTCTTATTGGTCTGTACATTAGAAACTCTTCTACGTTTGACCTTTAGTGTCACAATTCATTCAATTACCCGTTAATCAAAGATGTCATGTTCCAGGACTCCATCCAAGATCCTCGTGAGCCTACGCACCAACTACAAAATACACAAACCAACCTTTGTCGACTTTACGTGAAAAAATGTGACCTACCAGCTCGAGACACTGTCGGTGAGGAAATCCAAGCGAGGATGGTGCTGGAGCGTCTTCCAGGCCAGTTATCAAAGCCGACCAGCCACTCACCCTCGACTGATAAGAACAAGCTCCTTCAACCAGACCAAAACTTCTTTTCCTACCTGTCAGCAAACTTTCCTTGCTGGCTTGTCGTCAAGTCAATGCACCCCTGGGCGGACCAGGTCACCAACTTGAAGACTCCAGGTTGAGACTACACCCACTCCAGAGAGCTTTGGCGATGGGTCAGCTTATTTATACTACGCCTGTCGACCTTCAACCTCCTTTCCGTGCATAACGGAGAGACTTTATGTTATTTGAGATGCTTTCGGCAGCCAGCTTTGCCTCACACCTCCAAGCAACTCTCCGCCCTGACCACCCATTATCTCACGATTAGCAGAAGCAAGATACAGGTAAGTGCCCCAAAACTCTAACCAGAGAAAAGAGTATTTTCTTAGAAACTGACGACGGAAGTTAGAGTAGAAACACCGAGCCCGAGCCTAATCCCAAAGGTCCTGCCAACGCTGACACGAGCAAGGAGCCCAATCTCGAACACGAATCAGCCTAGGATACAGGAAGAGCCAGAAGGCAACAATTTCTATGCTACATTCCTACTCGAGCCACGAACGATATACGTGCGGCCCTCAATCACACGCGCCCTCGACGAAGCTGCCAACTAGCCATACAAAGCCTCGAGCACAGTGTCAGCATCACAAGGTATAATTAACCTAAACTACTTTTTTAACTTTACCGGTCTCCTCACATAGTATAGAAAATTTCTATAACGACCCGACATCCGAAATTACAAAAGTATCCTCTTTCGCAGCTAGGAATTATTCCGCACGCGAGGGGCTTGCGGGGGCGTTTTCACGACGTTATCTTGTCGCCGTGAATTTCTGGCAGCTAGTCGCCCATGACCTTTCACGACGCCCGTTGATAGTCCGAGGGTTAATAAGACGGGCATATTTGTGCAGCCACGGGTGGTCAGCTAAGGGTTGGAGTAGCCATTCAACGAGGGGAGCCAAGGACGCCTCGCCGTAAGACGTGCGTCAAAGGGGTTTTGGTGTCGCCGAGTGAGACACCAATTACAACGCTTGACTGACTGTCTATTTAACCACCAGGCTCTGACCGTTTCTCGACTTTCAACAATTCTACTCCAGCAATACCATCACCATGGCTCTTCCTGATGATGCAAATACCGTTACTGGCGGCTGCTCATGCGGCGCCATCCGCTACCGCATCGCCATCCCCCGTCTTGAAGATCGTCCTCTGCACCCAATGACACCTCCCTCCTCCAACATACGTCTCCCACAGGCGATTACATGCCACTGCAACGACTGTCGAAGATCAACTGGAGCATTCCTCTCACCTGCCATGGTCGACATCCCAGCACCCATGCTCACAGTATCCTCCATCTCCCCCTCTTCAGAGTCCACCATCGTGAGCGGTCGATTCCTCGACGTGCTCGCAGATGATTATGACGCTGAAAAAGCAGACGCGGATCGTCCCCCTTACGTCCCAGGCACAAAATCCTTCCTCGCAGGAGAAGAAAGCAAAACCTGGATCCGCTTCTACCACAGCACAACCTGCGGCAAAGGCTTATCCCGCAGTTTCTGTGGTCGATGCGGAACACCCATCTGTTTCCACTTCAAGCTTATCCCTGAGTATTGCCACGAGGGAAACATTCCCAAGGATTTCGAGGACTTGTTTCACATCTATCTCGGTACGGTGGATCGTGAGTTTCTAGATAAGGAATGGTTTATCCCTGATATGGAGGTCAATTTCAAGTTTGGGATTACTTTTGGTAAGGCTGTTTCTGCTACTGCTAAGGGGTTGAAGGGGGTTCCTAAGGTTCAGGAATTTGATGGGGAGGTTAGTAAGGAGGAATTGGAAAAGTTGGCAGTCTGAGTTTTGTGATCAGTTTTCCTCAGAGGAGCTGGGGAGAGTTTTATGTACGGGGAGGGGGCGTTGATATGGTGTCGGAGTAGTGATGAGCAGCAGATGACTGGCATCAGAGGTTGCTTGGTTTGCTATTAGTTATGTTTTCAGGTGTACTTGCTCTCATGGAATACCGAACCCAGAGTCTTTTTATTTTGTGATATTTCTTACGGGTGCAAGCTAGGTTGCCAGGTAGAGGTGGTTCGAATAATCAAGTCTCCTGTGTAACCATCAAGTGCAAATATCAAGTGATGAACTTCACAAGGTTAGGCATCGTATCTGTGTCAAAATATTTTCATAATTCTATCATCCATGTACATGTCGCCATAACCATCATGCAATACCAATTCTCAAGGACCGTAATCTATCTAGTTCCAATCCAGTTCAACACCATCCCAATCCTTCTCCTCAACGCCAGCCTGCCAAGTAAAAGAGACTCTACTTCTGCACACTGTACTCGCATCCAGTAGGCTTCGAGTTCTTGATAGCACGGGCCGTGAAGGGCACACAGCCCTTGTTACCACCAGGCTGGTTGACACCAGCATTGACCCAAATAGACCAAGGCCCATTCTTCTGACTACTAGGACAAGCAATAAGTCCAGACCCCTTAAAGTTCAAGTTCCCATTCTTATCAACCTTCCAACCAGTCTGCTCAAAATTCTTCCCAAGAGTCTGACCACTGGTACTATACCCAAGAATACCCTGTCCCATACCAGAACGATCAACCCACATCTGCTGACGTCGAGGTTTGTCGTAGAGGTAGAGGTTCTCGCCGACGAGTTCAAAGATGGCGTGGTTGTCGGCTGGGCCTGCGGTGCATGAGGCTCCTTGCTTGGCTTTTTTGAGGGTTAGGCGGCTTGAGGAGGCTTGCACGCCGGAGAAGTGGATGGGACTGCCGTTGCGGAGGGCGAGGAGTTCGAAGGTGTTTGTGGGTTGTTGGGGGGCTGCTGAGACGATGCCGGCGGCGAGGAGGGGAGTAAGGAGGAGGGTCTTGATCTGCATGGTGAAGGTGGTTTGGCTGAAAGCGAGTGGAAAGGTTTGTTGACGAGTGTAAGTTGTAGAGAAGTGGTAGAGAGTTGAAGATGCTATGAGTGATGATGAGCCCTGTTCAAACACGTCGAACCAACCTTTATATATACGTCCCCCATCCACGTCCCAGCCCAACGGAACCTTTTGCCCATCCAACGCACCAAGCACAGATGCCCCCATCACGCGCCGCATAACCTTGACAACGAAGCTTAACGGTGGCTGTGGGGAAATACGAGGTCTCGCATGTGGTCTGGACTCTGTGGCTCGGACAAGCCCGGTGCGGGTATTGGACCAATGTAAGACAGACTGCACTATTATTAGCACCGGCTATTGGATTTGTTTGGAGGTATGTGATTGGATTGTCTTTTTGAGGCTGTTGGTTCTTTGACTTGTTTGTTTGATGGAGGGAGATTTGGTGAAGTCGTGTTGGTCCCGGTGGTCTGGGACACTTCTACGTGGTATGACAGCGTGCTGTATGTTGTTCGTCTTGAAGCAGAGCTTTGGACACCAACACCCGTTGACTCTCACGGTGTGAGAAAGCCACATCTCCAGCCACCCATCCTATCCCTGGAATGCCCATCGTATTCCCAACCATGAAAATAGTCTCCTGCACACTCCCACCAATATCAATCTCCAAACAATCTATTTCTACCAAACCAATCCTTTTAATTCTCACTTCCGCGCCATCAGACCATGGCTTCTTCAGCTGTTTGCATCTATCGGCTGCCCGTCAGAAAGGTGGCGCTGAGGCGTTACGAGCCAAAAGATTTCAGCAAGCCACACGTCCACCTTTTCTATTTGGGGGACCTGCATGACCCTGTCAACGGCATTGCCAGTAATTCGACAGTGACATCCTTTTCAGCTTGATCTAGATTTATACGAAGGCGAAAAAAAGGCCAAGAAAAGTCGCGGGGTTGGGTCAAGGGTGTTGGTATTGCCAAGACATGATATGCAGTGAGATCCTTTTTTAGATGTGTATTATTGGACGTTTATTCCAACTGCAGTTGAGAAGAGCCCTGACTCCCTGAGACATGGGCCACGAGTTGGGAGATCTTTTCTACTGTGATGTTCTCGGTGCCCACGCGAGATGCACCTGAGCACTGCTGGAGCTCCAAGGTATTGCAGCCGGGCATGTGCAAGCCAGAGAGTGACTGGAAGCAAACCAGTGCTCCGAAAATTACGCAGCGAGGGTTGGGGCTTGAAATCACGGGACAAAGAATAGGCACGCAGAGGTCGAGGACGCGAACTCGCCTTCACGTTTGTCTGGGCTCTTGGCATCTGGCCGGCGGTCGAGCAGTCAGCCCGTCTCTATACACGTGGATTAAGTAGACTCTCCAGCTTGGCACGTAGAAATACTGTGGTACGTATGGTCACTTAGAGACGGCATGGTGATTCCTAAATTACTGGGAGCACACTTAGGCCAGGCAAGCCAGCCCTCACGACGCATTATAGAAACACAAAGCTGATGATTTCTCAATTCATTACCACACGAATATCGCGTAGAGTAGTCAGTTTGTTCTCCAGCCCTTGAAGGGCAGATACATGATCAAAATCGCCACCCATCCACCCTCAAATCTCTCACAACCCACTTAAAAAGCAATCTCCTTGTTGGCGAGCATATCCCAAGTAGGAACATCATCCTTCTCAAACTCACGGCAAAGTTCAAATCGATGAGCCTTGACCTTGGCATCGACGTAATCCATAGCCTTGTCACGAACAGCATCCCAATCAGTGACAGCCTTGCCGAGAGCCTTGTCGTCAGAAGTGATGTTCGTGAAGACCTCTTCGACCCACTCGATGCAGTTCCAGCCTGGAGTACACTGCTGAAGAGGCGTGTTGTCGAAGATGAAGTGGACTCGGCTCATGTCTTTGATTTCGCCGATGTAGACGCGGATGAGAATGTTACCAGTCCAGCCGGTGGGGATGTCGTGTTTGAGGTACTTCCACATCATACCGGAGGCGAAAGTCATCTTCTCGCCGTCTTCCTTGATGTGGTGAAGCATGCCACGAGTCTCGGGCGTTTCAACGCTAGGACCAGTGATGAAAGCCCAGTGGAATCTATCCATCGTTAGGTATTCAAATACCACTGTAGTAAAGGGGATGGAATGACTTACTTGTTTGCCTTGTGTGGCATTCGGGTTTTGCCGTCTCGGAGGTACAAGGCAAGGTAAAGACGACCCTGCTCCGACATGTTGATTCGAGTGCTGGTAGCGTGTAGTGGAAAGTTGGGTAGTGAGCGGTTGAGATGGTGAGCGATCAGCGTTGATTTCTAGAAATCGATGTGATATCAAAGAAATCAAATTCGTCTCGAGAACAAGGTTGGTGATGTTCTGGAGAAGATGGGCGATTTCGAGAATCGATGCAGGTTCTAGAAATGAAAGAGGTGAGGGGGGGTATTTCAAGGGAAGAGAAACGAACGCCTGGGGGTGTGCGAACGGCAGGTCATTTCTGGCAAGAGGTGCGTGGCAGCTGGCAGACCGAACCCACGAACAGCGGGTGCACAATAGCCTCCAATAGGGCTAGGCCAGCACCCTCTATAGCAGGAGAGTAAACGGTAGCTGGGCGTTTGAAATTACCGAGTCACCCCCTGGAGCACTGAGGATGCTTAGACAATGTGCCACTGCACGCTGAAGGGTCTTCCCAAGCTCCATGCTTCCCCTGGAGTCTAGTTGGTCATGCCGTTATCTCCCTTGTCTATCTACGTCTACTGTATGCCAACCAAGTATATCAGCACGTGGTCATTTACCCTTAAGCGAGCTCGCATTCTAACATAGGAACAAGAGGAGGAAGGACGCCGTATAGTCCAACATCTACCCCTATACGAGCCAGACAACGTGAGGAATGCATACAAAACAGAATCTATCTCAAGGTATGCCAAGCCCAGAAAGCTGATATCCCAACTTCTCAAGTTCTCGTTCGGACTAATCATATATCCAAGTCCATCAAGGGTATCCTCGATAACTACACCTCCAAATCACCCACCCAACGAACCCGACTCCGGTAATCCAATGGCCCATCGCCCTCCATTTCAACTCTTCTCCTCCCTTCAGCCAGACAACAAGACCATCACCAATCCTCACGATCGATAGGATCGCAGCAAATGTCGTAACGGCGTCCTCGTTTCCCTGGCGTTGCAGCTCCATGAGCGTGAGACCGTACGAGATCTCACGAAGTCCTTTGAAGTACATGAGCGGTGAAACTCCACCTGCTTCAAGGCCGGTTAGATGGGTGGCTGACGATTCGAGCGGTAAACTGACATGGCCGTATTCTTTTCTTGGGGAGTAGAGGGCCATCAAGCCACGACCGACGCAGGCGCCGCCGAGGACGTATGAAGGAATGGAAGAGAACGTGGTCATTCTGACGGAACCTCGACAATGTGTTTGCCAGCTTCTATTTTGTTTAGACTGATGTCTTGGCGGTAACAAGAACAATGGGCGAAGGGAACGTAAGCAGCAAAAGGCTCAAGGCAAGTTCAAGGAAGTGCAGAGGTCGACTAGTCTAAATACGAACCAGTTCCATGACTAATCTGACAACTCACAATATCACAGGTACTATAATACAACATCAAGGACGAGTCTCGATACCCGCAACTCGATCAACGGCTCTAATCCTCTCTCGATCAGAAAACGAACGCTCTCGAAGGCACTAGTTTTACCCCTGAACCAACCCATCCTACCTACCATACGAACGAGTCCCTCAAGCATCACTTGGCTCCCATTCCTTCTCAGAGGGTGAACCACAGACGAGATCGAACCAGAGAGAAACCTCAGGATGGTCTAGTGTGCTCACACTTTCCGAAATACTTCCGTCGAAGAGGTCACACAGGGGTTGGTCAAGGTGACCATAAGAGAAAGAGAAGGACTTGCAGCTGGGCTCGGCGTTCTGAACATGCATGCCGGTACCGCTGACAGGCCTGTGGAAGAGCTTGGCCTACCTCGCATCTCTGATAGCAGTCCTCAATGGAAATGGGCACGCCTGGTTGCTCCTCGTGGCACTGGTCAATCGATGATATTTCTTTGCGTGAGCCGATGACCTCGCAGTGTACGTCCCTTTTCCGGGCAGGGCCATCTTGGAAGTACCGCTTGGCCATTGTGATGATGATCTTCTCCTCCATAGTTGTCGTGGAAGTGGGTGTTGCAGTTGTCGAAGGCGTCTCCGTAGTGCTAAAGGAAGTGACCGTCGCTGTAGTAGAGGCAGTTTCAGTGGTGCTCGAGATGATGGCCTCCGAAGGAGAAGCCGCTTCAGCAGAAGGTATAGTCGGTTAACTGATCTCGGTCACCAAGGTTGTTGCAGTCTCAGCTGCGAGGGGGATGACTGTGGGATGCATGGGCCGGCAAAGGCCCCTGTCAAAAGGGGCACGGCTACAACGGCAACCAGGAACATGCGGAACACCACCTCGAAGACATGATTGTAGGATTCGTCGAAACCAAAACGAAAGGATCGAGAGGATGAACAAACAACTGCAGCTGCAACTCCTTCTATAATCGTGCAGCCCCAACAACCAACAGCTTCTCCCTACGATCATGGCGTGGGCTACAGTCAATGATCTCGGAACGCAAATTGCCTCCGTCCTGGCCCCAAATTTAATCTAAGCTAGAAGAAGTATGGTCAACTGATGCCCAAGATGCTGAGGTCCAGGTTCAGCTGCTCACGGGAGGACCAGAACCCCACATTGCTTCTACCATTGCTTTTATTAGCAGCAGAACCAACAAAGCATATCAACTCTAAGAAAGTCATAATCCCTGACGCAAATATGTTGGTTCAGAATATCATTTCTCTCGACGAAGTAAGCTCACTCTTCGCGTTGGTTCTCTGATATCAGTTCAACAATGCCATCATCAAGTTCACCAAGAGTTGTCTCATCACTGCAATTTTTTCTCTCTATAACACGAAAAGGCTTTCTTTTATTGTGAAATAGACCAAGGCCAATTCTCAAACATATCAGTTGTCATGTGGCTATTAACACTGTAAAGGAAAACGGCCGATACCCCAGCTCCCTGGGTTTCCAATTCTAGACTCTCAATTTGCCAAACTTGTAACATCCAGGTGCTTCTAGGCATTCCATGGCTTGACTTTGTGCTTGATATCTGTTCTGTATCGCCTGCGTTGGTTGCTTGCTCTTGCTAGATTTGCCCTGGTAGGTTTGACCCTGAACTCAATATTATCTCAACTATAATTGTATCAGCTGCCATGTTTGTGAGCTTAAAATGTATACACATATAGTAAACATTCAGCTTCATCCACGTAGTTAGTTTCGAGTCTTTGCTGCAGTTTGCAAAACATTATGCACGAGGCCTTAGCCCATCTCAAAGATCTCTTTCAGGGGTATTTCCAGCAGAGTACTTGCTACTTGTCGAAGGCCCTTCCCTTCCATGCTTAATGTAATACAAGCATTTTATTAACCTTCCAATAAAGTAGTGACTAGTTTAGAACCTTATACGAGCGCCCTTGAAGACGCAATAAATTTATCACGCATCTCAATCTTCCAGTCAAAGGCTCGGCAAACTCAGATCAGGGAGTTTCTCTTATTCATGAAATCAGAACCGTTTTACCCTCTTCATCACTTGACCATGATATCCTCGAGCCTTTTGCCCAAAGCGAGCATGTACCCTTGCCTTGATGCCGTCTCGTCACACGAAGGGTGTATTTACATCGTCAAACTCGATCCAGAGAGCCAACAGATCTATTGGAGGATACATCAATATCTATCCCTAGGTATTTATTCAACAGTTTAGGTATGGGGACTCCTCAATTGAGTCTAAATTCGGACCAGGTTGTACGCAAAGCGAGCAGGGAGGTGCGGTTACTCCGAGCGATCTGCCAGTCGACAGGCCCCTGAACATACCATACCCAACACTATATCCAAGTAACCATACACAGTAGGTACTCTTGCACCCTGTGAGAAGTTTGTGATATTCCAAACTTCAAACCTGCATCGTCAGCTAGAACGCAGCCCCCGTACAGAGTGTACCACATGCTGAGAAATGAGGGTACATCTGGAACCCTCCAAGACAATTCCCCTTACTGACAGATCCGGAGGCTCTCATCACTGAACCGACTTATGGTGAGAAACTCAAAGAAGCCCCGAGCAGGCAATAAGCAGGTATCCGTCTGCACATAAATGCAAGTTGCCGCAAAGTCTGTGGCCAACACATGCGAGAGTTTGCTCCACGCACCAGCCATGGAACAAATTAGCCACGCATAATACCCTCCTTTCATCTTAAAGCTGACGAGGAGACTAAAAGATTTTATTCTCCCCTCTTGGCAACATTCTAGGATACCTACCTGTCACTGGCCAAAAGCCATTGCTACAGCTAGACTTTATGAAAGGCTCTTTCAAGTCTGATGATAAAATCGGGGCTTCTCAAGGAATATAATCCAACAGTTTCCTTACTGAGGACTATACTTCAAATCTATCAAGTGCTCTATCGATCAACGCTCTGGAAAGGGGTGAGTTTGAGGAGAGTTCATAACCCCACTTGTTGTTAATCATGGCCAAAAATGACCTTTCAAGAAAATAATATGGCTCTTACCCCTCTTGATCATCCATGGCATGTGACTTTTCAACCTTCCTTAGAGAGACCATGGAAGGTCTTAGATAAGTGCTTCCCCTTGACATATAGCGATAGCACCGGGCTAAGAAGTCGTCTTCCTCGAGCTATGAAGAATACATCCATATGCCAATGACACAAATAGTCCTGCATATCAGTTTTGACTCCCAGATATCTATGTTCTCGCCCACGAAGGTTCGCGGGGAGAGCAAGTAGCGTCCGGAGGGATCGAGTGGCCCAGAGGCTTGCAATTACTCCACGGACAAGATCGCTGGATAAGTGTCGTCTGTCAATCTTATCACAAGTGACGAGAATTTATGCATTGAGACTTTTGGGGGAACTTCTTTGGGGCAGTTTGCCTCGATCTGGACCCCTATCGACCCTCCGAGCAGACTTCACAAGGGCCCAAGATTCAAGCATTATTGTATATACCAAGATGTAAACGTCTAGAAACACCCTTCTAGGAAGTCATGACATGCGAGCAATCGACAAAAAGGCCCTTAATAGACCAAGACGTCCTCGCTGCGTTTCGTTATCCTGCCAAATGTTGGCCCACCTCCCCAGGCGCCATCTCTCGACATGAGGTTCCCATCTCGGCGTATATTTGGTATCACGATATCCTACTCCAACCCCAAAAGACACTTTCCTCACTCCGTGCTCATATTCCATAGACCGTCGCCCAAAAAGTGCGCATCCTCGATCACGGGCCCCTTGCCCTTGGTCTTGACCTCCTTCGTCCCCGCCACCAACGTCCCCACGGCGCAAGCCTCCACCTTACCCTCAGCCATGACGACCACAGGCTCACCCTTCTCAAGCTCCCGACTCCACCTTCCATCCTCCTCCAGCTTCTGCTCCATCTCCTTTCCCTCCTCCAACCCCTCAGGCACACCATCAGCAGGCAGCCTACCACCAGGAGAGGTCAAGCCAGGAGCCATAAGTGTAGCGCCAGAGAGCACGAAACGGATAGCACCACGATCTATGCGAATGCTCGGGAACGCGTCGGGGAAGCGGTGCACGAGGCGCAGGTGAGGGATAATGGTCGATGAGATATCCTGCTGGTAGAACAGCGGCGTAGAGTCGAGCACGTAAAGCGTGTTCCGGTCCGTCAGCTTCATGCTAGCCAGGGAGGCCTTCTTGGGTAGGATCTCGTCAATGTGAGGCGCGAGGAGAGGGTACGTGGACAGGAGGGCCTGTCGGATGGATCGTTGAACCGATGACTTGAGCTTTTGCTTCGGCGAGGGTTGGATCCTAGCGATAATTAGCTTTTGGTGAGGGGCTTTGAGAGGAGGAGGTATGTTACTCTTTCTTGAACATTGTGATGGCTTACGGCTGTGCCCGAGTTGTAATCTATAAAATACAAAAAGAATTGAAATGGATTGAGACGCGTAGCAAAGGGGACCGTTCTCGTGAGGGAGAGCAAGCTTCTGTCTCGTGTCTTGGTGGGGTGGGCTGTTTTGGTAGGGGGGAAAAGTCGATGTTGCCCCGCGGATCGGAGTGGCGGGGTAAGTCTCGAGATGCAATACGGGGGGGTTTCACCACCAAGAACTGAATTCACGGCGTCTACGAAGAGCACGGGGTAATGTAGGTATTTTGTTTGTGATCCTGTTGTTCTCATTTACTCATGCTGTCGTGCAATCCCTCATTTATTCGTACAACCTCACACAGACGAAACAACCATGCTCATCCCTTGACGACGTGCGACACGGTTCCATCATCCTTGAGGTGAACGTTGAGTCGATTCTCCTTGAAGTCCTTTGTCACCATCATACCAGGCTCAACAATGCGTGTCTCCTCGGGAAGATCTCGCTTGCAAAAGACCTGCAGCTCGTCAGCTAAAACGAACCGGTTTGTAAGAGTGAAAAAAAATGCTTACCGTCTCGGTGGACTCTGACTCTGAGAGCTTCTTTCCGACGAGCTTGTTCTGCCACTCTTCGGCGTTATCGCCAGAAGTAGAGTTGATACCGGGAACGACAAGAGGCATGATGAAGTTTGTTTCTGTATGTTGAGAATCTTCAAATTTATTTATCTCGTTGAAATCAAGAAGAGAATTAAAGTATTGTTCTTGGAAACCTCCGCCGAAGCCTGGTTTTTATACCTTCCTACCTATCGAACAATCAACGGGCTTTCTCGCGATGATGACGTAGCCTCACATGCCGGATTGGCTACGCGCCCGTTACCAAAACCCATGACGTGCCTCATTGTGAGACAAAGAAAAGCTTTAATCCAAGATTCAGGGCAATTTTTCACCATTCAGTTTATGACAGAGAAAATGAATGATGGATTGAACTGGTCTTTTTATCGGAGATTTTTTATTTCGTATTGTTGTCCAGAGAAATGCACTGACCACAGACCCCCTGAGCATCCATGGCGGAAAAAATGATTGCGTGGACAAATATCCAATGGTTGACGAGTCGAGAATATCCCTACTGTACCTTGGAATCAACCTTGAAATCGGCATGTTCCGATAAACAAACTTGACAAAGAGAGCAGTATCGTTCGGACACGCTCTTTTTTGCGAGGCCTTGGTCTTTTAAAAAGCGCTTGGTGGCGTCGGGGTGAGCGACAGGGGGGGTTAAGCTGTAAGCCGTAAGCAATCAGCAAATACCCCGTGTTGACCGTCTTTCTCACCTCATTTTTGGGGGTTTTTTTTTTCCCATTGACAGGTCGAACTATCCACCTTCAGCCTCTCTACCAAAGTCCCCTAGAAACAAAGAACCAAACACTGTAGCTACTGTAGGAGAACGAAACCCGCCCGTAAAACGAAATGTCACTCTCCTCCACATCCCCCCCCGTCGCACCAGACACCCAACCACCCCGGTCAAGCCCGCACCGCCATCCTGCCCCGGCATCCCTCAGCCACTGAGCGCTTGCGGAGGCTTGTGCTTATGCGTGCATAAGGGGATGATGCCCGCTGAGAGGAGGATCAGGATTGCGATGCGTTTGCCAGTCCGAGGATGGGGTCAAGTCCCTGTTTTTTTCCCTTCTACTGAAAACACTGCCGAGATGCTCTACCATACGTAGACACCATTTGCCGGATTTGCTTCAATCTTGTCTCTGGTTTTCCATGTGGAAACAAAGCGGTTTCTTGAAGAACATCTACGGCTGAACCCATCCAAGCCACCACCACCACACATAGAATAGCTAAACTCGATATGAACGCGGTCAAGTCTCAGCCGCGCTCACAACGTTTAGTTCCACTCCAGCGCCACACACTTGCCAGCTCATTCATTCATGGGGAATAGTTGCAGTGTGCCTGCGATCCAGCCCGTAATTTCAGCGGCAAAGCACAGCACCAGCAGTCTTACTGTACCAACAGGACTGCTGCTGCTGCTGCTGCAGCCAAACAAGACGACCAACCCCCGGTCGCGCCGCCACAAGGACCCTCCTCATCTCCAAGGCTGACTGCTCACTAGCTCTTCAGAGCTCCAGAAGTGGGCGTCTCACTCTCTTTGGCACTCTCTTCAGTGCCGCTGCCCATTCAGGGATCGATCATCTCCTCCCCTTTTTTTAGCAGCCCGGACTGCTGCTGTCCCCATAATAGTAAGCCCAGCCCCAAAGGTGCCGCCTCACACACCCTGTCCTGTTCATGGTCTTGTCCACTCCAGCCATCCATTCCCAGGCAAAGAAGTAATCCCTTCTCCTTTGGCTTTTTCGCTTCTTTTTTTTCTCTTTTTTTTTCCTTCCCCTTCCTCAATCTTGCTTCTCCTCCTCCCCCCTTGCTGGGCCACATCTCCATCACCCATCATCAAAACCGCCAAACCCTTCGACTCCCACACCCCGTCGCTTTCTCCTCCCTCTCCCTTTGTTCTGCTGCAAGGGATTGACGTGTCTTGATTTTTCCGACCATCAATCGCAATCGACAACTGGAGCTTGCGGGGCAAGTCAGACCAAGCCATCTCATACCATCGCCAGCCGATCGCTCTCCCTTTTTTCTTTCTCGCCAAAAGTCTATTAGGGTCGAATTTCCCCCCCGGAAGAAGAAACCGCCAACATGCGATTCTCATCCGCCGTCTTGTTTGCAGGCAACGCGCTCGCCATCGCCCAGCAAGAGTGTCTCTCCCAGAACAGCGCTGACCTGGCCGCTTACGCCGACTGCGCCGACCAGTCCGCCCTCGCCGCTTGCCTCTCCAAGCTCGAATCCACCGAAGGACCCGCCGTCCAGGCCTGCTACACCGACGCTGGTTGCTCCTCCGACGAGGCTGCCGCCGAGGCTCGCCGCACATGGCAGCGATGCGAGGAGCTTGCCAAGGGTGAGGATCTCAAGAAGCGTTTCCCGGCCGCTCCTCTTCCCACTCTCGCTCCCCGTGTCGCCGCCGCTGGCGAGTCTGGCTCCAAGGCCAAGCGCACCCTTTTCAAGCGAGAGACGGCCGACACGTCTTCTGGCAAGGACTGCTTGACCGCCAAGGTCAAGGACACGACAGCTTGCGACGTCAAGACCAAGAGCGGTTCGGCCGAGACGGGATCCTGCTCCTCCGTCACCACCACCACGAGCACCTGCCGTGACGATGTCATCTGCACCATGCTCGACAACAGCAACGAAACCATCTGCCTGGTCAAGAAGGAGATGGACACTGCCGGCATCATCATCGCCATCGTCTTTGCCGGCGCCCTCGCCCTCATGATGGGTTACCTCACCTTCATGTGCTGCAGAGACAAGAAGGAGCAGAAGCGTCTCGCCGCCAAGTCCGAGGCCGTCGCTCTCGCCCGTGCCGCCACCAAGAAGCAGCGTGCCGCCCAGCGCCAGCCCCTCATCCGCAACGCCTCTGGTCAGTCGAACCCATCAAACGCCGGAGCCAACCCCTTTGGCGACCAGACCCGAATCTAGGCGGAACGGCGGTCTGTCCGAGGAAGGGAGTCGGGAAGGCTTTCCAGCGTCTGGGAGGAGCAGCCTTCATGGGCACCACAACAACAACCCCAACGCTGAGCCGTCTTCTTTTTTGAAACGCGTCAGGGGAGGGAGTCTATACTTTGACTCGGGTTCAAGGCCTTGGGGCGAAGGTTACGTCTTTTTTTGATACCTTTTTGTCAGGCCAGGGAACAAATAACAAACAACCAACTACTTCATGTTTGAGTATTTCGGAGCAATGGGAAAGGATAAAGTCTGCAACTTTTTGAGTGTGAATGTCATCTACGAAACCAAAGGGGGGGAGAAAGCCTAGACGTTGAATTAAAGTATTACCTGTACTTCCATGCCCCATTGCCACATAATTACTGCTTCTGTCTTTACGTGCTTCCATTGCCTTCCTCAAACGGTCCGAGTGCATCACAGAAGGTATTCGAGGCTGGAGTTAGATTTGGACCCACCGTTGAAACTTGGCCCTTGGCCTCTGCTCCACCATGGTCAAACAAATCGATGCCAATTTTAGCCATGGGAATCACCTCATCCTTGCCATCCATATCCACCACCACCTTTATACACATCTCTTCCACGACAGTGCAATTCCAGAAAGAATATCACTTCTACATTCACCAGATACACATCACAAATCATTCCAAGATGGACAGAATTGCCAATGCATCAAGCCCGCTTTGACTCATGTTTATTATCCGATACTCGAACAAGATCCCTTTCGGTAATAACAGCGATAATTTCACGCTGGTCCGCTGGTTCGCTTTCTCAACACCACACCTTCCAAGTGGTGATGCTGAGCAGCATCCCGCGTCAAAACCATCACCCATGCCCGTCCATTCCAGTCCCTGTGAACCCTGCCTGCATAGCCCAACCGAATGTGTCCTCTTGTTATCCTGGCTCAGTCCATTCACTTCCGTCCACCTGGGAGAAAGAATCTCGATTGTGTCCGCTGTGACGGATTTCTTTCTTGTCCAGAAAACAAGCAAGATTCTCCCAGTTGCGACTCCAAGGTCGTCGTCGTGGTTGATGATGGTGACGCCTGTTGTCTCGAGTGTTCAAATGGGTTGAATGGTCTCTCCGGAGATGTTTCGCCTCGCAAATTCAAACGTCTAGACAAGCCGCCCGTCTCCAAGCCTGATTCTGTATCGAACAAGCCAAGGTCGGTTTTGCGCATTTGCAATCCTCTCCCAGAGGTTGGAATCTCACATAGACTACCGTTGCTGTTCTCTTGTCTAGACGACCTGGTCGTGCCAATGCTGGACCGCTGGGCGTCTTCATTCCCCGGCCTCTGGATGGGACCTCCCTAGGACCCTCGCTGCGGCACATGCTGTGACGCATGGCCCATCAATGGACTGCCAATTTCACCCGGTGCGCCAACGGCTCGATACTGAGGATTGAATCCGTCACTCGGATCCGGCTGCCATCGTACCCGGTGCTTTCCAGACCCTTCAACATCTCGTTTGAGGTCAAAGGCACCACCTCCGTTGGACGGGCTTCCCTCTGTCTCGCACAAGTTTAGCAGGTCGATTTCCGAGATGTTGTCACCCGTCATATCATCAATCTGCGACTTGATGGTTGCCAGATCAATAAAGCCATCCGAGTCGCCTGAACCACCCAGAGCCTTGCAGGCTTGGCAGAGCATCTGCCGAACAGCGACATGCCGAGCCGGAGCTGTACTTCGGATGGCACTCATCGCTGGAACCGGAGATCCCATGCCGAAACCCGGAGGCGCACTTGGCGCGCCCCAGCCCGGGTTCCCAAATCCAGGAGGAGGGAATGTGCCGCCAGCAGGAGGTCCCCAAGGGTTATGCGCCATGGGGAATCCTGAGGGCATGAAGTGACCTGTGGGAAAGTCACGAGGTCCCAGAGGCTGGTTTCGCAGACTTGCAGCGTTCATATCAGGGATAAGCGGCTCGTCGTCATCAAGAAGCGCCCGACTTCCTAGATGAGTAGTCTCATCATCGAGATCATCGGGCATTCTTCCCATGCTGAGGCTCCCGGGACGTCCAATAGGAGCAGGCCGTCCGATAGGCTGCGCCGGAGTTGAAGGTACCATATCGAATTGTCCAGAGCTCTGGCGGGTATGCCCCGGTGGGGGAACATCCTTGGGTATAGGGAAACCACCCATTCCGAACTGATCGCCAGCTTGGTGGAATCCCGGAGGCGGCATTGACGGCGGTGGGAATCCACGACCGGGCGCGCTATGTATGCCAGGAGGAGGCATCATCACATTAGGACTATGTCTGAAACCTGGAGGGAACATGGCCTCGTGGGGCATGCGGTTCGGAAAACCTGGTGGTGCATGAGTCAATCCTGGAGGAGGCTGAATTCCCATGGGAGGCATCTGGAAGCCAATGGGTTGACTAGCAATCCTAGACTGGGCATTCGTGGGCGATACCGAGTGGGAGTGCTGTGACGTTGTCGCTGTTGTGCTTGCGCTGCTCTTGCGCTGCCCTATTGGGCCTGGGCTCATGTGAGCTGGTGTCAATGAGTGAGGCGAGGGGTTCTGGCTAGTAGCAGAAGCAGACTGAGAGGCAGATGAGCTTGTTGTAGCCGTGTCCTGTTGCTGCGACATTGTCCTGGGTCGTATAGGAGTCGGCGCTTTGGGGATCACAGGTGTCGCAACCGGTATCTTAGGCGATGCGTAACTGTTGGGGTTAGGAGGATGTTGAGGCAGGGCGGTTGGTATCGAGACTGGATGTTGTTGTCCGCGCTTGGGGATTTGGAGAGGCTGTGACGCCTGGGTGGCCGCCTTGTGAGCTGCCGCCTTTTCCTCCTTGAGCTTCTCCTTGGCCTCACGAGCAGCTTGAGCTTCTTTCTGGGCCTTGGCAGCCCGGGCTTCCTTCTCCCGCTTGTCGCGATCTTGCTTGTCCTTTCGCTCTTGGGCCTCCCGCTCCTTTTGCTCTCGAGCCTCCTTCTCCCGTTGTCGCTGTTCCTCCTTGAGCTTCTTCTCCTTTTCCTTGGCTTCGCGGGCTTTGCGCTCTTGTTCGGCCTGCTTTTCACGCTGCCGTTGTCGCTCTGCCTCTTTCCGTAGACGAGCCTCCTCTTCCGCCTTCTTGTAGGCCTCCTTTTGCTTTCGCTTCTCCTCGCTCCTTGCCTTCTGTTGAGCGATCCGCTGCTTCTCGGCTTCTTGTCGTGCAGCTTCCTCCGCCGCCTTCTCAGCCTCCTTGCGCGCCCGCTCTTCGGCCAGAGCCTGCTTCTTTTGAGCAGCCTTGTCCTTCTTCTTCTGGGCGTTCTTAGCTTTCTTGGCCTTTTGCTGTTCGACAAGCCGGGTCTCATCCTCCAGCTCCTCGAGGAGCTTCTGTTGGCGTTCCTTAGCAACCTTTTCCTTGTATGCTGAGAGCACGCGTTGCTCAAACATGCGAGCGGCAAAGATCTGGAACATCCGGCGGCCTTCTTCCATTCGTTGCTCCTCCGTCATCTGGTCCTGGCAGCAACACTCAGTATGGGACTGGGGTGGCATCACAGAGGGGTTCGAGTATACCTCTTCATACTCATACTCCTCGTCTTGGCTATCGTCATAGTCCTCTTCCTCGTCTTCTTCGTCATCATATTCGTCGTCGTCGGGAGGAGGATGGTTATGAGGATTGGAGTATGAGCCATTGGGGTGACCGCCATAGCCACGGGAGAAGTGCTCGCGAGCATCTTCTTCCCTGGCCATACGACGCTCCGCGAGCTGCTCCATCATCTCGATGAATCGCTTGCCGTCGTTCTTGAGGAGATCATCCGCCACGGTGAGAATGCCACCTAAGTCCATGTTACCATATCTGTGGAGAAGTGATTCAAGAAGCAGCGTACCCTTGACTTGAAGGCTGTTGCCAAACGTCAAGAAATCGGCGACGTCTCGATCGTGAGGGTTGTGGAATTCTTCGGGAGGTTCGTCGTCGCTATAGTCATCGTCCTCCACTCCGTCTTCGCTATAGGCCTCTTCCAAGTCGTCCTCGTCTTCGTCGTCGCCAACGTGTTCAACTATCCGGCCGCGGGATGGCGGTGGATTGCCATAGCTCGATGGTAGGCCTCGTGGTCCTAAGGGGAAGTCGCGGGCTGTAGGCATCATGGTTGGTGCCTCGCCTTGGTTCGCGAACTGTTCCAGCTCCAGGTAGTAGGCATCGTACAGACCCTCTAGCTCTTCCTCGATCGCGTTGCGCTTTCTACCGCAGACGGTACAGCTGCAAGTGTGCTTCTGCTGTTCTTTCATCTTCTTCAAGACAGCGTCCTTCTCCACCTTGACCAAAGATTTCCGTTCATCTTCACCCAGTCCAAGCCAGAACTCCTTGATGCGTTCCCGCTCCTCCTGGTTACTAGTACTCCAAATCTTGTCGCGGGACATGCCAGAACCTCGCGACATGTTAGGCTGCGATGGAGGGTTTCGATCGGCCGCCAATTGTGGAGAGTCGTTGCTTGCTGCGCCTCCCTTCTTCTTCTTCTTGTTTTTCTTCTTGGACTTGGAATCTGGGGGCAGATGGCCGTTGCTAGTCGGCCCTGATACTTCGCTTGCCAGGACATACTCGTGCTCATCATCGCTTTCGACTTCTTCTTGGTCAGCGGGGCCGCGGCCCAACGTCGATCCCGCAGCCGAACCTGCTCCAGATACCGCATCGGCGTGGCCATTAGCAGCCTGCTGCTGCAAGGCAAGTTTCGCAGCAGCCTTCTGCCGGCGCTTCTGCTTCTTGCGGTTGACAGTAGGAGCAGAATCATTGCTAGCAGCTGGTGGGGGTGCGCTTGCTTTAGCAGTTGTGGGGGTCGGGGGGAGCGACGACTCGGAGGGAGACCCTTTAGGTACGGTGATGAACTTGGAACCATCTTTGTTGGTGTATTTTGCAGTATTTCGAGGTGATGCCGGCGTTTGGGAAGCCGGTTTCTGGTTGTTGGCCGGCATCGTAGGTTTACGGGAGCAGGGCAGTCGAGGGCATGAAGATGCTGTGCGCGACACGTGTCTGTCGAACTCGTCGGGGGATGGAGGGGGCGATGTCTATTGTGCGCGGTGAGCGTGTCAGCAGAAGAGCAGCGTGAATTGCGCGTCGTAAGGCGACAAGGTGGTGGTCGCGAGGCGGCTGCGGAGCGAACGTTGCGAGTGGGGGGTCTGGGGGGCGGCTCAAAATGAGGCACTCACAGTCGGCGAGGCCAAGGTCAGGGTTAGGTCAGCGATGACGCCTGCGGGGGAGGGACCCAGGGCGGAATCGATAAGATGCTTCTGGCCTGCAGACGCGAGGGCAGTGTGAGGCGTGTAATGATGTTGTACTGGGAGGGAGTAAAAGAGTGAAGATGGTGCAAAGTCTTTGTTTGGTGGTTTGGCGTTGCTCGAGACTACAGTACTTCAAGGCTCAAGGCTCAAGGCAAAGCGATGGAAGTCACTCTCTGGTGGAGTTACATGGCACCTGTACTTTCTCATGCAGCCGAACGAGCCAGGTCTCTGTGGCAGGCACGAATCTGATTGACGGAGATGGCCCCGCTCTTTGCCTCGCCTGGTGTGATCGGGCACGTGATGAGCGAGATCTAGCCTTCTGGTTCGTTTGTGCCTTAGGCAGGTGGGGGTGGGGAGCAAACGACCTTGATGTCAACGTCACTTTTCCGTTGGCAAACCACCAAGATTAATTTGGTTACCCTGAACCTGGGGCAAGCAAACATTTGGACAATGGAGAGGTTGTGGAATTGAGAAGGGGATTGGCATGACAATTGATCAAACTGTAGTCAATGTGCTTGGCATTTTTGCGTCAATCTTGGACTTGTGTTCCCGGGTCCGAGTAGTAGAGGTGAGCCTTGTGTGGTTTTGTGTTATGTTTCGTAGTCATGATTGTATCAGCCGGATGTCGCGTGTTATTTCCTTTCGAGAACTGCGGCTCAATAAAGACAATTGTAGTATTTTCACATCAACCAAAATACGACTAAAAATACAATAAGAGTCAATTCCCAACTCAATTGACTACCAACGTCATTCACTGGGGCCTTAGCAAATCCACCGTTTACCCACTGCATTTGCGGATTGCTGAAACAATCCACCACGCCTATCCGTCTCGACCTCGCGGATACTGTCAAGTCCTTCATTTCACCCATGTCAAGTTGAAACGGGCAACTACATCATCATACATTTCCAAAGGGATTATCATCTCTCCGTTTTTCACGCAGGTCAACCGTTTTGGCTAGACGACCGAGGAAATGGGGTGTTCCTGGATTGTGATCTTCACTCTTGATGCTGATGTGCAAGCGACAAATTTCACCTTAGCCGCCGGCATCACGATAGCTGCTGGTCTCGTATGGCGTTGACATGGCAGGTTTAGCTTGGCACGAGGTGGGAAAATACAGAAATTGACTCGACTGCTGTGACCCCATCCGCCTGGAGCTGAACCAAGCCTCATGTTGTACGAGCGTACAGCCTATACGTCCACGTTGGCGCATGAAGTCGCCTGTGCGACTAGACGCAGAAATGAGACGACACCTTCTTTCACACCCTTGTCTTCTAGGTTGGACAAACGCAGAGGACAGTGTCGACGACAGAGTGACGACAGTGAGATGCTTCGGCTGATTGACCAAACACGGATAGACGAGTCTCAGCTGCGAGGAGTGAGCTGCACAGAGGCCGTTTGCAGTGGCACTAATACGTGAGGGGACAGACGGCACAGAATGAGAGCAAACTCGCAAGGGCTATTGCCACAATGAACCAGTTCATGTTAAGGTTCCTGCGTGTCTTGCCTGAAGAAGTTGACACTCGGCCCATGGGAACAAAGAAGGTCGACTAAATCGACGCGGCTGTAGAGTTGTCAACATTGGCTGTAGAAAGACGCAGCGTCTATCGTCTATCGAGCATTGTGGTTGCAACCCAATAAAGGCGAATAAGCGGGTAAGACGCTTGACGGTGACGGATTTGGTTGTCGGGGACCCCGATCTGCCGTCATCACCAGACGCAGGTAAGAAGCCTCTGTGGGGAGAGAACTGGCCATGTTCGTGTTTGCACGTTAAAATTCAATGCCAGCCAGCCAGCCATGAAGCGTAAGCGAACCGGAGACATACCGGCATTCCGCCGGGCCCGAGATCTAGGATGAGGCATGCCCATGGACGGGAGGGAGCCGGGAGAATGGTCATAGTTGACGGCGGCGACGATCTCTGTGATATTCCGAGACACGGGGGTCTCTCCAAGGCAGGCCGGTCTCCAGCTCTTACCAATTGCCTGGGATCTTTTTTAGGGGGATCTCTAGTTCGTCCTGGCAAGGTCCCTGTGCCTGTTTTTAGCTTACCGGCTGGCGGGTGGGTTTGGTTGGTGCGTCTCCGTAGTGACCTTTTTCCTGCCTTGAGGTGCACAGCCTCAAAGGGCGCCCAAGCATTCGGCTGGTGACATGACATGGCATGACGGTGCGGCGCCAGCTAAGCACAAGACGACGGACTCTTCAAGTCGAGAATATAGTAACCAAACACAGTAAACCGAATGCGAAAACTCCGGGATAGGTAGTTAGGGAAGCAGACTCCGAGAGGTGGATCTTTCGGCATTGAGATGCCATGGATCTGATGTTGCCGTCATGATTGTATTGACCTGTGTTTTTGTTTGTTTTGCAGTGAGGCTGTCAATGGTGGAGATTCCTCGCAGGGAACATAATTTATGCCGAAACAAAGGAGTGCGAGCATGAGGTTTGCTATTCGCTGAACAGATGACCATATTTGAAAAGTAAAAAAGTTGCTGGCGGATGTTGATGGGAGTCAACTCACCTCACCTCCGTGACGATACATACTGGCGATAGCTAATTGGATCCCCCGGAAGGCGCAAGCTTCACGATGAGCATGTACATAATCGATGTGCCTGCAGATCAGCGCACCTAGCAATTTTTTGCATCCTATTGCGTATTATTTGCCGCGACTAAGAGAGTCCCGTCAGCGTATCGAGATCTGTCTCTGACGCTGACGCTGGACCCTTTAGTTTTGCGGCTGGCTTCACATTGCCTGTTTAGGATAGAGGTCCAGGCTGGAGGATGGAGCCCTTGGACGCTCCGCCCCAGGGGATGTTGTTAGTGAGAGTTCTCCGGGCGAACTATTGCTGCTGTTGCTTGCTTGGTAACCATTCTGTTCTGCAGGGTGCGGGTGTCATGCCCCTGGCTGGTGTCAAAGATGGATGCTTACTGTTGCGTAGTGTGCTGGTTGCTAATGCTTGTCTAGGTACTGAGGTCAAATCTTCCAGAGCCGTGGAGATGCCTCTGGCACGTCGAGAATAGAGTGACATCAATGAACCCACAGTACACCTCCACTGTCTGCTCGACGGTTGTAACAGAAGCTGTCTGCGTCTTCCTGTCTCCCTCACCTCGTGGTCAGCTAAAAAAGGTCCCGGGCCCGTTTTCTGTGTCCAGTCCATGGCTTCTCCACCTCGAGCGCCAAGGGAGCCGAGCTGTTTCTCTCCACCACCACCACCACCTGCACCCACCGTCGCCGTCGTAAACAGCCGCCCCAGGACGACCCGACGCCAACAATAGACCAGAGGCTGCCTCTGAGGCGCACGGAGCTGAAGTGATTGCTTTTCCCATCTGCTATATTGCTCCAGTGTCCAAGACAGGCTGGTTCGTCTAGCGCCGGAAACCTCGAACAACTTTCCAATTCCCGTCTCCTCCATCCCATCAGCCCAGCCCAGCGGCTTGCCTTGCTTAGCTGTACCTCTCTCAGCACAGTTCGGCCCAAGCCCAAAATACAAGCCAACCAGCCGGCCCCAGCTCGCAGGGACAAGCCGAAAAAAACACAGCACCTTACGCACAGCACAGCACAACACAACACAGCACCTCACCACGCCCACGCACCCCCGACCTACTACTGTGCCTTGCCGGGCTGCTTTACTGACTGGCTGGGAGACTTGTTCTTCTAGAAAAAGAAGCCCAGAGTCCTACATCCATACCTACATACGTACCTACCTACCTTACCTTGGTACTCTGACGCTCGTATTCCCATTAAAAAAGCCCATCTTCTCCTCTCTCCTCCTCCAACCACCGTCCTCACGCTCTCTTTTTCTCTCTCTCTCCCGTCTTTCCCTGCGTCCCACCGCCAGAAAAAAACGCCCTGCGCACTACCCCCCGGGGCTGAACCGTATTCATTGCCCGCTCCTCGCTCCACGTCCGCGCTCCCCCGACGTCCCTTGCTCACTCATCCAACAACCATCCATCATCCAAAGCCCGTGAGAAAATAGGGGCCCAGACTCGACGACATTTCTCTCCTCCTCCTCAACGAAGCGAGCTCTCGAATCTATCCTGTCATCTTCGTCTGACTGCTCCCATCAACGCGACGACGCCCTCTTCCTACTGTACCTTGTCGCTGCTCGGCCCATAGTTCAATCCGACGACGAGAGCGGCCGATCCTTCCTCTTCATCCCTAACGATCTGGGGCTCGTAATAGACTCCAGATCCAACATCGCTTCCGATTGCATTCAAACAAGCGTCGCTCGTATTCTTGACCCATATAATTGATTCACCATGAGTGCAAATCCCCAGAACGTTATCCGCAGGTACGACCTCTATTGCGCGCCTCGATCCCGTATTGCCGCTACCTTGCCCACTCTTGGCGCCCGTCCACGCCCTCTGTCAATCACGATATCGGCAATCTATATATCAGCTTGGTCTCTAACATTCATAACAGGAAGTTGGTCATTATCGGTGATGGTGCCTGCGGCAAGACTAGTCTGCTGAGCGTCTTTACGCTAGGATATTTCCCTACAGTAAGCTCCTTGCACCCTCTGTATCAAGACCTTGCTAACAAATATCTTTACAGCACTACGTGAGTCCTGATCGAAATTGCCTTGCGACGACAGCTATTGACATCCGAACCAGATTCCTACAGTCTTCGAGAACTATGTGACGGATTGCAGAGTGGATGGAAAGTCTGTCCAGCTCGCCCTATGGGATACCGCCGGCCAGGAAGATTACGAGCGATTACGACCTCTTGCATACTCAAAAGCCCATGTCATCCTGATAGGGTTCTCCATCGATACTCCAGATTCCCTCGACAACGTTAAACACAAGGTGCGGCTCCCCCGGAACGGGTGATGGAAACAACCCGAAGCTGACGTGTGCTCTTACAGTGGATCGAAGAGGCTACCCGCCTATGCAGCGGTGTCCCTATTATCCTCGTCGGTTTGAAGAAGGACCTCCGAGAAGACCCGGTCGCGATCGAGGAGATGCGCAAGAAGTCGCTGCGATTCGTTTCCGAGCATGACGGCGAATCTATCTGCCGCGAGATTAACGCCAAGCGGTATCTGGAATGTTCTAGCTTGAGCGGCGAGGGCGTCGACGACGTCTTTGAAGCTGCCACTCGCGCCGCCCTCTTGACCTTTGAGAAGGGCGAGGGTGGTGGCTGCTGTGTCGTGCTGTAAACGGCTGCGACCTAGCTCTTCGGAATGAGCATACGATGCGAACCCAACACCTGAGCCGAGGGGATCAAGCTCAATATCAGGACGAGTCAGACGAGGCTGACATACGATCCACGAATGCCCTCGTTGGCTCCACAGCTAACCCTCGCTCGCCCGGCCACGGCCATAATATCAGAACAAGTTGGATATCTGGAGATAATTGTAGGATTTGGGGCAAGGAATCAGAATCAGGATATAGAGGACTTGTTGCTCGGCGCTTTGGAGGGAGGACTTTTTTACTTGACACGCATACACGCACGCACTCACACTCATACTCACACACACCTCAGAGGCAAGCTTGTGGTCAAAAGGCCCTTGCTTACAGCCCCGTCGGCGTTTCGGTCGAAAGCCCCGAAGCCATCACCGCCACCGACCACTACCTATCACTGCGTTGTTTCAGGCGTTATTGCAAACAAAATGAAATATTCACTCATTGGAGTTCCTCCTCTTGGAGAAAGGAACGAACAACCCAGCCCTCGTCCTCCCTCAAGCCCCCATTCTGCTATTTCTCCCCCGTTTTCTGATCCTGCAATTTCGCGTTCGTCTCATGGTCTTTTTTTTTTTTTAATAATCAGTTGGCTTTTATTTCAAGGGAGGATCTGGGTATTTCTTAATCTCTTGGCAAGCGAAACTTTCTTGCAACACCGCAGCTGCGCGGCACGGCACAGCACAGCACACAAAAAGGGGAAGAGGGGTTATGGGTACGGAGTAGGATTCGAATCCAAGTTTGGCGGCAAAAAATCACATTTGACACTCTCTGCGTGTAATTGCATATCATTTGACTTGACTTGGAAATAGAGCTTGGGTGGGGAAGGGAGAAAAAGTGTAGGATAGGAGAGATGAGAGTGTATGGAGGCGAGATTGGTTAGTGACTGTCGTTTGCTAGGCTGATATTTGATAGAGAGTGATGACTTTGATGTTTCGCATGGTGTGCTTTATCTTTGTCTTTTTGCTTCAAGTGAACATAAATCACATGTATCTGGCATAACTTTTGCTTTGAAGGCCCTTTTCATCATGGAGCTCACTATGCCTGCTTTTGACACTCAGCCTTGTCATTTAGAACCCTTGAAACATTGGCTTGTTCTAACCCCCCCATCATATACCAGCTGCTTATAATACATACAGTACACATTGATGCTCATGAAGCTCCCTCATACACACTCAACACCATATTTTACCTCTTCCAATCGTGGTTCCACGCCTCCTTGGCGGGATACTCGGTCTGATAGCGGGAATACTCAATCGGCACAGCCTCAGTACCCCAAACCCCCTTCTTCTCCATGGCAACTCTGTACAAGTACCCCTCATCCCTATTTCCAGGACCAACCGTCTGGCGCAGCTCCTCACAGGCATTGTACATACCGCTGTACATACGATGACGCTCCTGCTCAGTAGCCACACGCTGCTGCCGACGGAACAGCTGCCACGCGCGGTGAATAGTCCAGTGACGGAGATACCTCAGACGAGCCATGCGGAGGGGCGGAGGGGCGGGCGAGAACATCTGTCCCTTATACACATCG